>SRPY01000417.1:0-28792 GCA_018360145.1 Claviceps africana | reverse complement strand
GTTTTTTTTTTTTTTTTTTTTTTTTTTTCACGACCTTGTTAGCATCAAGAACTAGAACCTCCCTAACGGCTAAATAAAGAAAAAAAAAAAGTAGCTTCAGGCGTGTTGGATTTCGATTCATGAACCGGGTTCATCATACAGAGTGATGGAGTAAAAATCAACAAAAAGAAATGGGACAGGGCATTGGCGTCGGGAACCAAAGTGGTCTTGAAACATCACTGCCTCGCCCAAACTATGGTATCGACCGTGTAGACATCCTAGGCCATAGCCGCTTTATTGAAAGAGCAAGACGTCGAAATCGAACAATGACGTTGGAAGTCTCATCCATGGTCTGTCTTGCCGCCTTCCTTCGCCTTTCCGAGAGGATTTATTTTCTATTTTATTTTCTATTTTCTATTTTTTTTTTTTAAAAAAAAGGTCCGAAGTTGATAATGCCGTCAACGGCTGGTGATTATCATCCGGTCTGCTTTACCAGATCAGATGTTGCCCGCTCCGTTGTCGCCCACTTTTATGCATAATAGACCTCAGATATCATCGATGTATGCACGACCACGACTAATGCTCACGATCTCTGCCGCCGATGGTTGGAAGGAAGGAGCACGGGCAGTCTTGTTGGGATGAACTCGGTGAGCATCGAGTATCGGTCTCGGCGACACCACGGCTCTGGGAGACGCGAGCATGCAAGGCCCCTCGATCCAATTCCAGGTCGCAGCCTGACCATGATAAGCAGAAAGCGAACAAGAAACAGCGCAAATGGCTCGCCCGACTGGGTCAGGCACTGTTTCAAGGTCAAAGTGAAGTGTAGAGACGGCAACGTGGACGTACAGTGGATCGTAAGAAATTCCGAAACTTTTTACACCTAAATTGTATGGCAAAATGTTCGGGATTACCTGAACTTACTGTACACTCGATTCAATGCTGGGCTGTACTCATTGGCTTGCCCTGAAACATTCAGCCGTTGACGCTTGTCTCGATCCATGTGGTAAGTGTCATGTTTGTACCAGGTTCCGGGAGTGTCGTCTTTTCTTCTTCGTCTTCTTTTTTAAAAAAATGGTTTTAAAAAAAAAAGTGCCGAGAGAAGCTATGGCGACATCGAGGTTCATGGAGCGGGCATGTGCATGAGCCAACTCATACATGTGCATTTCTTCGACATGACCTGCTTCGGAGTCACATCATCATGCATTGTTCTACACACATAATCATCCAGCCCTGAGCCGGATGGCTTTGGCATGAGACAAACATGTGCAAGGTAAGAAGCGTCCTTGCAAGGAGTAATAGGGATCAGGAGTTAAGTCCGGACTTGCCGAGTCCTTGGCTACAACAGTAGAGACTGTGCCGTATTGTGACTGCAAGCAGTACTGTCACTAGAATCAAAGGGACAGCCTTATATTTCATCAAGTACATATGTATGTACTTCATGTGCTGTCTTGCATGGAAGATGCGTTGAGGCTGAATAGTTCCATTCGCTCAAGAAACTGCCGCGCCGACGGTTTGAAAAGAGATGCAAACCGGCACTCAACCGCTCTCCTCCAAAGATTGTTCGAATCCATGTACCAAGACCCGTCAGTATAATCGGATTGATTGATATCCCCTTGCTGATTTGAAATACAAGCAACTTATGTAAGTTCACGCATATTCCCTCAGATTGTCAGGCTGTATGAGAATTCTTCACGGGCAAGGTGGACTCCGCCTGCTTGCATAGAGGAGTGGCGACGAGTTGCTTACTTTCCCGTTGTGAAAAGGACAAGGTGGTACGTAGGTCCAAGGTTTTGAATTCGTGGAAGAAAAATCGCCTCAACCAGTTGGTCAAGAGTGGCTTCCAAGTTACCCATCTCGAGACTCGCCGTATAATACTTATACTGCCGAGCTCGTTCTATTATTAGACGTTTTGCGACAATGGCTTTAAGTTCCAGGCTTGTGCCATAAGGCGAAAGAGATGCGTTGGGGGTTCAAGACTTGGGCTTGATCTGCCGAGGTGTGATTAGATCTTGGCCAGGACATATTTTTGCACAAGAACATGGAGACAGGTATTGCCATCCATCCGCCACAATCTGTCCGCTGCGGCTAGCCCTAGTACTTGTGCAACGGTTGTTAGACAATTCTGAACCATCATGTATGCGTGCCTGCTCATTGTACAACAACCTTGAACTTACCTTGAAACTGAGAAAAAAAATTCCCCTGCTGATATTGACCAGCTGAAATTATCAGCCGTTGTGGTAGGGAGCTGTCGCTACCAAATAGGATTGCGCTCACAGCGGGGGGAAAAAAACAAGAAAAACTTGCTCTCGACCTCTAATTTATTTTAGTTCTAGCCGTGGTCCCTGCGCCTGTCATTGTCGCATGATCGAGCCCCAATGAGGCCTTCTTGTCCGAGGTCAGGTTAATGCCGTTGGAATTTGAGGTTCAGATGATGTCACATATACAGGCGCGACACAGGGAATCGTAATGATGGGATAAAGCTCAAACCGGGTTGACTTAAGCAAGCCACGTATGTATATACGTAGTTAAGTACGTATCTTGCTTGATACATGGTGACCGATTTTTTCTCTATATACATAGAGATCCAGTGTTCTTTGTATTCTCTGCAGAGTAAGGAATTTATTTCATACGCATATGCACGTTGCATGCTTATAGATTGCTCGTCGCCGATATTGTTGAGTTTGGAGCATGCTTTGTCTCGTCAGTTCAAAGAAGACTAGTCTTTATACCTCATTCGCGTGGCATAGAGTTGCGTTCTGAATTTCAAATCGAAGTTCTAATTCTTTATCAAGACTGAAGCTGATAGCTGGCGTCGTCATACAATATAGAAAAAACGAGTGCTGCGCGACGGTGCCGTTTGACCAGTTCCAGAGCCAACCTTGTGACGCTGGTGGTCAAATAGGGGGCCGCAGTCCTAGAAAAGGGGGATGGCAACTTTCATTCAGCCCGTCCAAACTCAACCAAGCGTCTCGTTTCCACGGTTCGGCCTTATTAGTGGCTAAGCAGTTGGCTACCTGCTAGAATAGGAGTTATCCCTGGCAATGGAATGCTGGTAAGCCGGAACTGATCTATCACTAGTCCTGCCCCGTCTTTCTCTCGTCGGCCAAAACAAAGAAGCGATCGAACCGAGAATCGGGAAACAGACGGGCAAGGATCATGTGACCAGTGCTTGCAAGGTTTGCAAGAGTTGAGAGATGCTCGATGTTTCAATCACGCCTCATCCTATCGGTACCTGGCTGAATTGGGGACAAGAAAACATTGGCAATGCCGTACCAGACGAGTGGGTTACATTCGAAATGGACCTTTAACCAGGTGGCCGCAGTGCTGCTACACAAGGTCGCAAATTCTAAAAGCCAGAAGTGTAAACTCACTTACTCGTGTAAAGCATTTCGACATGGGAGGGAGTGGGCATCCGTCCACCCGTACGGCGCGTCCAACATATTTAAGTGTCCGTGCAGCCATGATTGACCAAAAAAAAAAGAAAAGAAAAAAAGAAAGAAAAGCTCTGGCCAGCACGATTTGGGAGAAGTCCGAGATGCAAAGGCGGGTGATTCACGGCGAATATGCAAGGAACCAGACTTTTCGGCCCCCATCTTTGCGCATTGAACCTTGACCTACAATTCAATTGCATTGTTTTCGCCAGGTTGACGTTGAAGAGTGTTTGGCGCCTGCTTTGGTTGAAGTGGCAGGCGGTAGGCGGTAGGCGGCAGGCGGCAGGCGGCAGGCGGCAGGCGCAAGCTGAGAAGGTGGCAGTTGAGTACCTAGGAAGGTGGCACCAGGACAGGGCAAATGCCGCTGCACACGCGGCTGGTATTCCGATCAAGTGTTGGGCAGGAAGGAGGGAACATCGATGAAGGAAGGCAGCCCGGAGCCCGTGCCAGGTGCCAGTACCAGGTGCCAGCAGCTGAAGTCATGACTCGACACGTCAGCTACAGTGCTACATGATACTCTGGAGGGTGGGGCGTAGAGACGCAGCTTGCACGTGAGTCACAGTCAGGACTCAGGTCTGGATGGTCCCATCATGTAAGTACCTAGGTACTTGCTACTGTACTTCCTGCTGCCCAAAGGTACCGGGGCAAGCAAACAACGGAGTCCCTTTCATCTTGAAACCGACTGGATTGTTCCGATGTCGAACGCCTGGCCAGCAGCACCGGAAGCGCCCATCTCCTCTACCCGTTGAACTGCTTCTGTCCCAGACGATACTTTACATTCTTTTCAGAGCTCGGTACCCAGGCGCCGAATGCAGGCAGGGTTATCTTGTTGCTCATGACACATGCGCTCCATGCTCAAACATCAAAGAGGTCAAGCTTGGCTATGCTGATGCACGACATCCGAATATTCCCGCATGCCTGTTACCAGCGAGATTGGCCCGATCAGCCAGGAGCAAAATGGTCCTTGTGAAGGCCCCTACGTGATGTCGAACGTTCAACAAAAGGTGACGTTGGAGTCCTTGCATACACAACCGTACCCATAACAGTACTGATTATCCTTGACACAGCGCCGTCCTCGCCTGCTGCTTCCAAGAAATGGCCGAATCTCATTCTGCCGCTCAAGCGGTTGCTCAAGCTCAGTGTGCTTGTTTCACGGTTTCACTGCTGTGCTGTGCTCGCCACATCTGATAAGGTCAACTGGTGGGTCGCGGAAAAAAGTCAAAACTCCCCAACCTAACTTTGACCAGACCGTATGTCGTCAAATTTTCGGCATGTCCCGAAGATCTTTTCCCCTCTCAACTGCTTGTCGCCGTCCCTGGGGAGCAGGCAAGTCAAGGCGAGACAAGGCGTGACCTCCACATCTGGACGGATGAACGGTTCGGCCTAAATTCAAAGGGCTGCTACCAGCACATCCACGGCTTTTCTATCCCTAGTCTGGTCGCACGTCAGGGTTTTGGTGTGACCCCTGACGATCGAAGGACTCTGTCGTCAGGTTCCGGCAAAGCCTGTTCTTCTGGTTTTCTTTTTGCGCCCTGAAGCAGACTACTTGGCTCGCTCCGTACCATCATTTCCAAAAGTCATGGCGAGTGAATTCGACTATCATGACGGAGTACTCATGCCATACGACGCCTTGCATGCTGGTTCAGCCAAGTATCCCACGACTGCTCTATACTACATTGTACATGCTTGTCCTTTGGCCGGCAGCAAAAGACAGGGAGTTTCGATATTCGAAACTCCAAGCATCCCCTGGCCTTGGACTCCTTGGCGTGCCGCGCCAATCTCAGCTCGTTCGGAAGACCCCAGCGCTCGGACGTGTATTCCACAACCTGACTATCCACTTGTCGAGGATTTGCGGACTTTGGTCCAGGACACCAGATAGGCTCTTTTCCCATAGTCTGTCCGCACCGCAGCACAGTGAGCCTCCGTTGCCAACAAGGGTCTCCTTGTATTCCAAGCAAGTAAAGAATGCAAATTGCCTCACGGCTGCCTCAGTAACTCATGTTTGCGCGCCCTTCTCCAGTGTACCATGGGGAGTGCGAGCATTGCAACAGTCGATATGCAGCAACGTCGACCATGTACTCAGGTATGAGCAGTTCGAATATCCTAGCAAATGAAGAACAATTGATTTGCCGTACGGCATTCTCTATGCCAGGCAGCACCACCAACATATACATGTGCCGACCCAGTATGCCTTGAGACATGGTAGATGTAGATATGACATCGATGAGGATGTCCATATCATGAACCGCTCAACCCGGCGACGACAGATGGCTCTTCGGCACTGGTGTGGATTCTTGCAATCCCTTTGGAGGCAGGCGACAGATACTTACATATGTACATACATAATGCATGTACCGTGTATGTACATACATGCTTCGACTCCATTCATTCCCGCTTTGGCCTTGTTGCCAGACGCAGTTCCCACCAGTGACGGGGCGGGCGCACTCTGTGCTCGTTAGCGGCTCATCAATAACGTGGACGCTATTGCCCATGCGGAAAGAATTGATGCCTATACATGTGTACATTCGTACAACGTACAGATGCGTGTAGGTATACCTCTTAATTGGTGAGCAAATGAACTGGGGTTGTGTCATTGACTACTGACTGCAGAAGTACACAATATGTACATGTAGGTACATGTTCGCGGCCCACAACCACCACGATGCTGGCCCTTTTTAAAACGGACTACGCCACCTTTTCCAAAATATGTACAAGCACTGGTCTGCAGGCACTCGGCACACTACTGCTTCTTTTTCTATTTCTTTTTCTTTCTTTTTCTTTTCTTTCATTTTGTTTCCTGCAGAGGTAGCCCGTATGGTTTAGTCCAACGGAGTACAGGCTGGCTTCTGACTATATTTTAAGGGAGCAACATGTAAGTGAATGCAGTATTGGCTTTAGCCTGTTCCATCGTTGCTGTCACCTCAAGTCTTGGCCGTGACTGTCCTAGGCTCACAATACGACTTACTCTACCAGACAGGAATAAGGTCCTCGACTGACCGTCTGACTGACCAGGAGCGGACTGGGGTGAACAGCCAGCCCTGGTACGCACAGTCACCTGTTTCAGACAGTCAAGTCTCTGGAAGCTCTACTTTGCATTCGAAAAGCCGCTTGGGCCGTCCAAGATCTAACATGCTATCCTGCAACAACGATCTAACAGTACCTATCCAGCCCCGTCGTCGTAGCCGCCGAAATCCACTCGTCCATTACTAGTTGATCGACTGGTGTTTCGGCTGTTTCGTTCAACTCGGGGCGAGGCCGTCAATGCGAATGGTCCACTCGGCGTCGATTGTGCCAATGAGCCTGTCATGTTCTGTCCTTGTTGGTTTTGGGGACCAGTAGTACAACAGCTCGGCATTGCTTCCATGTCTTCTTGCCTTATGTTGCAACAAATAGCGGCGTAGAGCCACATCTAACATCAGGCGTCTCTTCTCATTGTGTTGACGACTGCCTGTCCTGGCCTGCAGGGGATTTATGCAGAGAGCTATCGAGCCACTTGTTATGTGCTGTCTTTTATGCACGACACGCCTCCAATTAGACTCTTGAATGATTCCCCATCATATTGGCTATTGACATTCTCAGATCCTTGGAAAGTCAGATTTCCCCTGCTGCTTGTTATTTTCCTTGATCCGTTCAACTGGCGCCATCGATCTCTAGACTGCTGCACCTACTCGACCCGAATGCTTTGGACAGGTCATAGCATTTCTCTTTTGCCGGCTTCCATCTGTGCCTTTTCTAGCTAGGAAAATGGATGTCACTTCAATGCTGAATCAATCAGCAGCAGCACCGGGACGTTGCGAAATATCCACGAGAGGGACTACACCGTCGTCTTGTGTCCTGATCCAGGAAAAGCCATCGTCAGCGTCACTGCCCACCCCGTCACCCGACAGAACAACGCCACAGCAAGACTGGGATGCAACATCTTTTCAGGGCCGGAAACCATGGAGTGCAGGTGGTTACGCTCTTCCGCCGCGTCATGATCTCAAATTTCGCTCAAATTCGATATTCTCCGTCCGATCGGCCAGCGACAATCCGGACTCGGAAAGCTCCTATGAACTGAATGCCACGGAGAGGGGCAGAAATTCTAGAATGGGCTCTGTGGATTCTGCTTTGATCGATTCGGAATCATCTCAGCCCTGCCTACCGGCAACACGGACATTTCAAAATCAGTGAGTCAGATCAGTCTATTCATGCTCCGTAAACACGGTTTGGCTAACTTTGTATTGGGAGGCAAAATTGCTGGGATGACTCGGAGACGCCACATCTAGTCGGCCACAAGTTCTCGGATAGTCACAGCAGCCTGTCGTCTTTTGCGTCATGGAGATCTAGATGCCACTCTAGGATATCCTCCGTCACAACTTTGAGTGGGATTCACAGTACTCGCCAATCTGTCGCAGAATTACCGTTACTCGAAACGACCCTGTCGTCATGTAGTGAATCATATCCGACGTCAAGTTCAGCAAAGAGGTCGCAACAATCAATAAACACTCGATCGCTGCCGTCATCCCAAAATGGTGAGATGACTGCTCCAGAGAGATCAGGAAGTCCTTCAGACGCCGTTTTGAATATAAACAACTCCAACAAGCCTCAAATATTTGATGCTTCCGCCAGGTTAGTATTGTATAATGTCTTGGGCCGTTTCAATTTGCTGCACTTCCTTGTCTTGCTACGATGACCATCGCGTTTTGCCCGCATCTTAGATGGAGATCAAAGTAAAACTGTGCAAGTGTATGAGGCCGATCTTTGTCTGAAAGAAGTCGAAGCTGTCTGTCCGGCTGGACCAGATAGAAGTGAATCACTCTGCCTAAAACCATTTCTCACAACAAAACACATCTGACACAATTCAATGAGCACAACTCACCTGCTTGGTTCATGATCATTGCGCGCAAAACGCATTTTACTCACGTTTTTTTCTTTGCATCTTTTTTTTTTCTTTCTTTCCTTGACTCGGATCAAGTGTTCGGGCTCAAGTCAATACGTGTTTCTCTCTCTTCCAGCAGTTGTTCTTACAAGTTCATCGCTTGGAGTCCTTTAAACTAATTTTCTCCTTCCACGTGTAGTGAGCTACCAAACAGATCTTGTCACCCCGCTATTTCTACAAGATTACACAAGCGGGCTATTTCTGCGCCAAACTTCTCTCCCGCAGCCAACTACAAATCATCCAGACAATTACGACCCGTTCTAGCAGCTCCAATCGAAGTCATGGCTGTTCCCGAAGATGAAAACACACAGCCTGTGGCACGGAATAGCCCATTGGATGAAGGAGTTCCAGACCTTGCAGAACATCAGCGTGAAGGAATCCCTCCACCCAGAACAATATGCACCCCTCCTTCCCCCGCTGTAACTGCGAGTCTCCTCGATTATGGAACAGGCTTGGCGAATCCATCATCCAATATCACAACTTCTCTGGACGAGGACGACGAGGAAAAACCAGTCTGCATGTTTGTTGACGACTGCGACACGGGATCCCAGCTTCGAAAAGCCATATCACATTTGTTCGGTCGCAACAAGACTTGTACACTCAAGATTCCCAAAATGGTGTGGGTATACTACTGCCGCAAACACTATCAGAGAGTTCGTTATCGAAACGCCAGGACGTACCCTGTCACTCAGATGGAGCTCGTGGAAACCCAAATCGAGCGTCTGAAGGCGTGGAGTGACGAGAACCAAGCCCGAGGGAAAGGAGCATACATCAAATCATGGACGTTGTCTTTGCGGAAACGGGAAGAAAAAAGACTCAAGGGGAACAAGGGGAACAAGGGCGCAAACGAGGAAGTTGACGATGCACCCGCTGCCCTTGGGGCGAGTCATATTCCCTCATGGATCATCGATGAGCTAGGTGGTGGCTTCGAAACAGCTCGCGTGTTTTCCATCGCCGCTCGGCTCCGCGAAGAAATCGAGAGCGGCATTCTGAACCAAGTCCCGGAGATCGAATTCCTCCCGGACATTGTGGACGACGAAGGCGAAAAGGATGAAATTAAGCCTGTCCGACATCGAAGACAGGCTGGATCCATCAGCACAGCAAAGCAACCCAAGCGAAAAGCCTTTGATTTCAGCGTCGTGGCCGAGCAGAACCCCACACATGGATACGGGGATATGAGCCATCAAACTCATCAGTTGGACGACGAAAGTATGAACACGAGCCCCTCGGGGAAGCGGCCTCGAAGGACTGTGGGAGCTGCCAACTTTGCATTTCTCCAGCACCAAGAGCCTGTAGACGTGGATGGTACTCGCATGGCAGAGCCATCAGATTCTTATAAGGCGCCTTGCTACGGCTTTGCCGCTCAAGGGCAAGCAAGCCACCCACCGCGTGCGCAGAACATTGTGCCGAAGATGGAGCCGTTGGATTTCACCCGTCATGGCGCCTATTCCGCAATGAGCCGCTATGTCCATCAAGGATACAGCACCAGCAAGAGCACGACTGCACCTGGTCACACTCGCATGTCGTCGTATCAAGACCCGCGGGAGGTTTCGAACCCCCACAGTCATTACAGTCATCGTTATGCCGGTCCTGCTGATTATGTAGGCCATGGTCATCAGTGGGACCGACATAGCATAGGTCGAAGAAAGTCGACTTCCCCTCCCACGCTACCGTCAATTTCCACACAGATGTTGGGCCACGGTGGTGGTCCGCCTCATGGCCACCTGTCATCTGGCCGAGGTGTGGCAAGCATGCGACCTCAGTCGCGTGGGCCTTCACGCCCCATGCATCAGAGATCTGCCAGCGCATACACCCCGAGGTGCAGGTTCGGTTCCGTGCCTGGCAGATTGTCCATGACTGGCGGCGGCGGCGGCCGCCCAGTAGAACAGGCAAGTTATGATGGTGACCATTGTCGACCACCATCGCCAGCATCTCATGACCCGGCACGCCATGGTTTTCCTGCCCATGGCCGACATGAGTGGGCACCTGGCTACGGCCATGCTCCGCAGTATGCTCAACAGCAGTATAGCCACGAACCAAACTACATGCCTCCTCCCGTGGGAAGGGATGTTTCCCATCAAGAACCATCAACCACACGTCACAACGCCTCAGCTTATCCCGAACCAGTCGAGCCAATGAGTCGCCAATCCACCTAACCCCCTCGAATCAAGCACGGCGCATCTTTCCACGAAGTACGTCCCTAGTATTCATGATTTGTACTTCCCGGATAACCAAAACAGAGATCGACATATCGTCAGCGGCATTCCACCCTTTTTTTTTTGGTTCTCTTTTTTATTGTATCCGACGGCCCACTTCTTTCTATACAGTCCGTTTCCTTCCCATTACTTGTATCCACGTTTTTCCCTTCCGTCCGCTCTCGTCTACAGCAACAATCGAGGCCATGCCTCTGCACATCACCAGAGAAACATGTATCCCTACGACTCCCAAACCAAACGACTCTTCTCGCTCTTTTTCCTTCTCTCACGTCTCATTCCCTACGTCTCATTCCCTTGGTCCCGTCCGACATCAACACAGAAGCATATTCAGCGCAAAAAGAAAACAAGCCCGGATGAGAATAAACGCGACACGGACATGAATCGGTACATACTCTACGAGAAAATCCATTTTTTTTTTAAAAAAAAAAAAGATTCAGAGGGGAAAATGAGGGGAAAAAAAGAGGAAACGGCAGCCCAGTCCCGCAAAAGGAACAAGAATCGAGATGATTGATGAAAGTTTTTTGTGTTTTACGTTCTTCTTTTTTAAAAAATGGGTTGCACTCTGGTTTTTTCTTTTTCTCATATCTTCGTATTGCGTTCCCGAAATGTAGATGAAAAGGTCTCGGGCCTAGTAATGTACTAATTATCGGAATTCATCACAATTGCTCCGTGTCCCTCTTTTTTCTTTGGTCCCTCCAGTGACGCAGTGGGACTAGACAAAACAAGTTGCTGCATTCTCTTCCTCATCCTTTCTCCTCGTGTCTGAGGACTTTCAAACTCCAGACGCATCGACGCCGTCTATACGTCTTCGGCATTGTATCACGCCATGCTCTTCTTTCCTAGGTATTAATTTGACATCGTGAAACTGCTTATTCACGCCGTGTACCGCGAGGTCTTCCATCGCTTGTCTAATCGTCTATTATACCAACGTTCAATCGTACTACGGCAAGGTTGTACCATACTATTTTTCTCATACACACATCTGGAAGGTAAAACTTCCACTATCCATTCCCAAAACGCCACCGCCAGCTCGACGACGACAGGTCAAAGCTACCAATACGATCACCGTCGCAGCATGAGAAGATTATGAAATGGGAAGAAACACGGAAAGAAGGATAGAAAGAATAGAGAGAGATAAAGAACAGAACGGAGAGATGTGAGGGTAGATAATGAGTAGATGAAAGGATAGATGAAAGGATAGAAAGAGGGAATAAAATGGAGAGATGAAAGGAAAGACAAAGGAATAGATAAAAAGTATAGATAAAAAGGAGGGATAGAAAGGAGGGATAGAAAGGATGAATAAAAAGAACAGAATGAAGGATAGAAGAAAATGAGAAAAGAAGGACACAAAGAAGGGCAGAAGAAAAGATGCGACATGGAAAAACCATACACACCTCTCGTTCTCGATCTTGCTCATCAAGGCGCGTTGCCAAGAACCAGTACCAAAAGCATGCCATTTAGAATGCAACAAGCAGAAAATGCACTCCAGATCACGACTTTATACGAGAGAGATGGCGCATCTCGACGATAAAGCGTCATGCCCAGACCAGATCCGGCGCAGAACAGACTAATCATGGTTCCCACCGTCACACCAGCATCAACCTCGACTCGGAGCTTGTGCTTTCCCGTCAAGATGAGCACGCTGTCAAGGGCGAGGAGCGCAAACGAGAATAAAAAACAGCCCAGCGTAGACCACTTGAGCACCTTTTCTCGATATCTTTGCACTTTTTGTTCGCTGATACTGGGGAGCGCATAGTGGGTGGCATAACCGAGCTGTGGGTAACCGTCGGAGCTCGAAAAACCTTCTTCCTCCGACTCTAAAGCAGTCGATGCATAACCCTGACTGGAACTTTGCGTCGGGGAGAGAAGAGGGCGATGCTCGTCACTGGCTTGCCTCATCTTCAACCACTTCTTTACTTTTCGATAGGGCAGCGTCAGCATGGAATTCACACACGCGAAACCAGGAAACCCTGTCTTGTCGTTCGGGTTGATGTAGATTGCGTAATCATCTTCAAAACCACCTGCGTCACTACCATGGTCGTATTCATTCCAATACTTTATTGGCGAATCCATTTCAGCGGCTGACGGTAGTTGACAGTCAATTTGTCGAGAGCGACGTCGTTCTGGAAACTCGGCCACAGCTTGTCCGTCTATATCAGGAGAGCTGGGTTCGCTCAAGTCAGGTGTCGTGGCCTGCAGATCGGTCAGGATCTCATCGTAACGACTTCGTAAGTGTTCAAATGATCGTTGAGTGAAGCTCTTGGGATTGCTCAGGATATTCTCAGTAAAGCGAGAGGATAGCGTGACTGAGCCAGTCCATTTCTGTAAGAGATGATTGTGTCAGTCGGATGGATTTCACGTGCGACATGTACGCCTAAGTCGATAGTGAAACAGAAAAAAAAAATCCCCGCCGCCGCCGCCGCCACCACCACCATACATCATCATGACTGTGCGATACAAATGCTCGCTTTTCGGGCGATTGGGTACCCTACCTTGTACTTTTTAAGAATTTTGCGAAACGCAGTGATTTGGGCATCCGCAAAACGCGACAGTGCAAGTATCTCCTCTCCACACCGCAACAATTCTCTTTCATATTTGGCAAATCTTCTTTGCCTTCTGAGAGATAGGGTGCGGTCGTCGGCGTCTGAGTATTTGGCAACCCAACGTTGTATTTGGCTAGCCAAGTGTTCTGCAAAATGGTCGCCAGTCGTGGCATCAGTTTCGAGTCAAGCGAATTAGGACTATTCCAACGGGCCCAATCAGATGCCACGTGACACGTACCTAGACGGCGGGATATTTCATCCGCTTTACTGGTAATGAACATGCCAACGCGATCATGTTGACGACACAGCTCGAAGTAGAGCCCATGCTCAAACTTTTGCAAGGCTGTATCCTGATGGCCAGGAATTGCGATGGCCGTGGCCTGGTCGCGCACGGTATGAACCTTGATCTGATGTTTTAGAGAGTTATAGTCGAGGTTGTCTAAATGCAAATGAAGGGGAAGAGGTGTCAGTAGGATGCGTACGAACATTTTAGGAGTTGTGCAAGGAAGGAAGGGGCAGGTGGAAAGCCTGGCCGGGCTCAAGAAGGCTGAAGGAGGCTTGGAAGAGGCTGACACCGGCCACAGGTGCGTGGGCTGGAAACCGGATACGTGAAGAGTGCGGCAGAGACTCACGAAGACTCCATTCTGGAATAGACGCGCGCTCAAGCTGTTGCCCGTATTTCATACTTTGTGGGCGCAGGATGCGGTACGTTGATGATGCCAGCCAAGATGGGGAGAGAAGCTCAATTGCAGAGGTGTACGAAGGTCAATGCGCAGCTTTGATGTTGGGATGAGGCTGGGGTCCGATGCGGTTATGGTAGCTGACAATCTGCACCGATGCCGATGCCGGAAACAAGTTGAGGATGAACGAATTTATTTGCTTCGATTCAAGAAGCAGAGCCTCTTGGTATCGTGCGAAACGGAGAATGAATAGGCCGAAGAGGCGTTCCGAGATGTGCAACCAATATTTCCTCCCCTTCTTTTGCTTCTTCCTCAGTAGACAAGAGGGTACGCCCGATGCGTCGCTTGCGGTCTTGGGGATGCTGAGATGCGCTCGCCTGTGGTAGGTGGCTGTCGCTTTGTCGATTTGCCGCTTTGCCAGAGACGAACGAGGGGTGTGCGCGTCAGGAACAGCCAAAGCAGATTGGACGTTCGTCAGCAATGGGTGAAGGTTGTAGTCGAATAGTATGAGACGGTGAGGGGGAAAGAAAGATGCAGTAACGACTACCCAGGTTGCAGAGAAAAGGGGTGACTGGCGGGGAAGTAAGTCGGGAGGCAGGAGGCAGGAGGCAGGAGGGAGAAGGAGCCGGGAGGTAGTCGGGAGGCGGCCATGATAAGGAAAATGGGAAGGAACGATGGGAGACGATGGGAGACGACGGGAGGCGACGGGAGACGATGGCGAAGCCGGAGACGATGGCGCCAGAAGCTCGCGCGCGCGCACGCTCGTTCGCACGGCAATCCAGAAGCCACGCTACTCGACTGCGGCCGACTCGCACATGAAGCGCAGTCGAGCCTGGGTGTGTCTAGCTTGATACGGAGACGTCGCCTGGTCCGGTCGGCTCCCCGGTAGCTCGTCCCATCTTCGATCTGCCTGCCCTGCCTATCTACGTGCCTTGCCTACGTGTTTTGCCTGCCAAGGTAGGCAGGCACCCAGTCCGCCAATGGGTTGGGCCGCCACACTGCTGCTGTCGCAGAATGACAGGCAGGCTGACAAGACGAAGCCAGCACCAGCATCGGTAGCAACTTCCATGTTGGCTGGAGACGGGCGGACTCGCGGGACTCGCGGACTCGCGGACTCGCGGACTCGCGGAGCATGGCATCATCAGCCATGGTCGGCCAACTTGGCTGCGGAGCCGCCTCGCGCCTCCCTCATCGTGCCCACTCCGCCCACTCCGCCCACTCCGCCCACAGCCGCCTACAGCCGCCGGCCAGACCCATCCATGCACGTGAGGCGCTCTCCAATTTCAGCGTACCAGGATACCTGCTTTCCCCCCCGCAGCGATGCGCAGAGGAATGCACGTCGCCGGCTTCCAGGCCGGTGCCTCCATTCGATTTCATTCTTCCCATTCTTGTCCTCAGCCGTTGCCCGGTTGGACCCCGTTGGGACCCCGTTGGGACTCCGTTTGACCCCGTTGAACCCCGTTGGACTCCGTTCACTCGTGGCCCGATGTCTTGTGAGCCGTTGGCCCGTTGGCCCGTTGGCCCGTTGGTCCGTTAGTCCATGCCCGTTGGCCCGTTGTCCCGTTGTCACGGCGGCCAAACACTTGCAGGACTCGGATCTAGCAACGCATTTTTCTTCCATCTTCAAACCCGCCGGGAATGACTCCACTGTGGATAGGACCATGTTTTCCCCAACCATCAATCTCTCTCTGGCTTACCATTTGCCCATATTTGTTTCATCTCATCTGCGTTTAAGCATGTAGCCGCTAATCTACTTTGGCGCAGGGATCACATAGGGCGGCCCAGTAGCAACAATACGACAACCAGCAATGGGGCTCTGGGAGCCACACCAGGCGCCGACCCCGGCCGGATAACGGGATACGATGCATACACTCTAACCCTTGACTTCTCAACTTCTTTATAGACCCCGCCGTGCCAGGTCCCGTACTATGAAACAAGACCAGACCCGCCGCGGCCGCCGCCGCCGCCGCGCCAGCAATCGACAACAATCAGCTCTTATTTCTGAAGCACCATGGCTTTGGGCCGCTTTGCTCTGGTTACGCCATCATCACAGGAATCCCAATCGCCTGGCATGTTGGACGATTTACTCACATCACAGCCTTGCGGAACTGGCTCTTCCACGCAGCTGCCTGTCTGAGAAGAGCCGAGTTGAACCAGTGCCGCAGCAGCACTGGCGCATTTGTCACCAGGCGCGTCGACCGGCCGACTTTATGTCATCTATCTGAGCCGCGGCCCTTGAATCGAAAACAGACGAGGTCCATTGGGCAACCCGACCGGCATGGCATCCATCTGTCTCGAAGGGGATGAGACAAGCAGCAGCAAAATGCGTATCTGTTTTACATGCATCATCAGCTGTTACCCAGGACACCACAGGAAGAGCAGAGTCGTGCCAGTCTGCCAACTGACATTGATGGCTGCTGGACGGGCCTTATCGGAGAAGCGGCTGATTCCTGAGCTGTAGAAGCCCAAGCCGCAAGAACGCAAGCATTCGGTGAAGATGGGCAGCAAGGAAAATGATGCCGAGACCTCCGGTTGCTCTCCCAACTCATTCGGTTGCCGGAAATGAGCCAAGCCTGCTCCCCAGAAAGCCGGGTTGCTAGATTACCAACAAGCGCAACACGCCGTGCTCACTGATCCAGTTGTATGTCGATTTTGTCGTGCAGCGAACGATTGCCACGCCGTCAACTTTGTGTCCCGCGTACGATGCAGTCGCAAATCAGGCTTTTTTTTTCTTTCTTTTTTTTTTCTTTTTTTTCTTTTTTTCTTTTTTTTGCTTTTTATGATAGTAGCACAGAATCATGTGCGCATGACCCGGCAAGCCAAAAGCCCGCCTGTGGTGACACGACACTGAAACATTACCAATGACATGGCCGAGCCGGCTAAAGACGAGTTACCCTTCCGGCAGTCTGTCGTGTGCCTTTGGATATTTTCGACACTCCCTAGGGCTTGCATCATGGGAAAAGATGTTCGTTTTTTTTTTCAACCATATTCGACCGGCACGCCTGGTATTACTGGAACTTGTCATATTTCCTTTTGTCCCCCGTGCGCGACACCAATCCCGCAACCCTCTCCTCGGGGCTTCCGGTTCTTTATCTCTCCTCTCGGTCTCCTTCCCTCTCTCCCATGAACGGGTCGTTCTGCGCCACCGCTAAGCTAGTGCGCCAACGAATCCACAAGAGATGAACAACGCATCTGCACTTGCGGCGGGTTGTGCGTCCCGGTGCGTTGTGCTTGTCACCAGCCATTTCAGGTCCAACGAGTTCAAGCAATATGGGTGGCTTGAGCCTCGGGGATCTGACAATCACAGATCAGCCAACGAAGCGTCCGAGCGGAGTCGCATTTACGGGCCGAATCCTAGCACCCAGGCTCTGGCACATGGGGTGAGATGCAAGTGGCTGCATGCACATGCCGCGTCTCACCGAGTGCCAACCGAAGTGTCGCGTGAGGGCCTTGCTCACGAGCACACATGGGGTAGTCTTTGATGCTTTTCTGCAGCGCCATTGTGCCTCTTCTGGGGAGCGGGTCCAATGGACGATTGACGATAGAGGCAGGTTTGTCGAGGCTCTCGGACAAAGGGGCATGTATATGTTACATACATACACATGTATGTGTTCTGACGGCCCGTCGATGGACCGCAAACCGCAAAGTCTGCCGTGCCGGAGACGCAGGGCAGGCGGATCGCCGTTGGCTTACCTGGTCCGGATCCCCGCCGAATGTGCGGCAGGTCAAGTGCAGGCGGCGGCAGGGGTCGAGAATGAGTGTCCTGACTGCTCAACCTAGTTCAATGATTGGCTCCATGCAGAATAAACTGTAGCAGTTAACCGGAGCAAGACTCGAGATATCAGCCGACAGGGCTGGCTCATCCTATCCGCCCAATTCCGCCTGAAGACGACGAACCATGCTCAGCAGTCAGAAGAGGTCGCGTGATCACTTACGCACATGGACACGTCTGAGCCTCGAATCTTGACCAGATCCATGTAAACAAACATGGGGTATTCTGTGCGAGATTCTTTTCTTGGCCATAGTTTGCGGCTCTGCTGATGCCAATTTCGGAAGTCTATCTAGCCTCTTGGAATACTTTCCTGTCGTCCGAGGCAACCATTAAGACCGTCATCGTTTTTTTTTTTTCATTGTCCGGGAAGAAAACGAAGAAGACGAGGAAATAAGGCAAGAGAAAGATAAGGAGAAAGAGAAGAAGATGCCGGCGCCATGGACCAAGCGCCGATAGGCCATCAAGCACACACACCATTTGACGCGATGCCCTGATCTGCTCATTCAGCCTATCAAGTCTGCTTCTCCGCAGTCGCCATCTCTCTTCCGAGCAACGTCCCTATCAATGCCAAGACGGAATGCCTGCACAGTCGAAAGATGGGCGTCTTTCCTCGGCATAGGAGCGCTGCGCCTCGGGCCGTCGAGATCTCAACAGCACAATACCACCACATTGCCCTCATCCTCTCGTCGAATCGTAAGAACCCTTGACACCGAGTGCCGTCGGTGTGTGACTCCGTTGTCTTTGCCCTGCTTTGGGGAAAGCCAGGATCAACTGATGATGGCAGACTCGGCTCTCCAACCATCCCATCGCATCCCACCCCGTCCCGTCCCGTTCCGTTCCGTCCACTGGGCAGGGGAGGAACACCCTCGGCGACCCTAAAAACCGACAACCGAGGGCGCGATACATGAACCGGATGCGCACAGGAAAATGGTAATTTAGTATGATTATTTTCGCCTGGGGCAGTCCGTCGCACGAGCAGTGGGAATTGCCTGTTTGCACGGAATACTGCATACCGTATCGCTGTATCCCGTATGTGCGCGCGTTATATAGACGTACAACACGCATGTACACGCGTTACGAGCCCAGCCCCAAAAGGCGGCGATAGATGAGAAACATGTCACGCGATCACTTCCACACATGGCTGAATTGGCCTCTCGCTCTCCCCCCGCCCCTCTTATGAGTGATAAGAGAATAACATGCGATGTCATGCCATGCCATGCCATGCCATGCCATGCCATGCCATGCAACGTTGCGGGTCCGAGAACTTGCCAGCCAGCGGTCCGGACGGATCAGGGGCGCAAGCACCGAGGACGCTTGACGCGCAGAAAGCCGGCCTCTGGAGAGTGCAAGGATCGCATAAGATGATGCAGACTGTCATGGTATGACGAGCGCATTTTTCTTTCCGCGCGCATGCAAGTCCTGCACGGGATCTGCACCTCTCCTGCTTCTCGGCGCCGAAGACGGGACACGCACGGGGTCTGAAAGCTCAACGTGAGATCCTGTCCGGTGTATACTCGACCGCCAAACGAGGCTGCCCATCTCTCGTCACCCAGGTCCCCCTCTCTGTTGCCTCCCCTCGCGCGCCGCGGACTCTACCTCTCGCCGGCGAGGAGGATGAGCCGGAAACCGGTCCGGGTTGTCTTGGGCATGTCTACTTGCATATGCTCCTTGTCAGGGTGACTCTCGCTTATGTTCCTCCACTGCTCTGAACTGAATGCCAAATCTCCCGTGAAGCAACTGCTCTATACTCACATCGACTCCCGTGATGCACTGCTCTAAACCGAATGTCGCCTCCATGATGCATCACCCACAAATGCGCAAGCGATGGGACTTGCATCCCCGCAGAAGCCAGGACAAACGGAATGTTAAAGACATAAACAAACCCGTGTATGGGAAAACACATCCTCACGACGGCGACACGCATCGTGGATGGAGCAGTTTGCGCGTCGAGTGGTGACGAGGGCTGCCTGGTTACGATTCGAAAGGGGAGCAGTTCTTCGGTGCGGTGCGGCGGGCTGGCGCGTCGGCGAGGAATCATGCATCAACACGGTACATGTACAATCACAATCATGACATGTAGAGCTGTTGCGGGGGGTCGGGGATAGCCCACCAGGACGATACACATCCACCGTAGTCATGACATGCCCATGTTCCAGAGAAACGGGACATTTTCCTACCCCGAGAAGTTTTCCCTCTCGTCTAAAAAGCCAATGGCACAGTGAAAGGATGCGCCTCGTCTACATCGGAAAAGTCGACAGATTCACGACACTATCCCAGGTGTGCAGCGGATTTCGTGTCCGGGACCGGGACAGATGCATCACGACGGGGACGCGACCCGTCGCCCCTACTGACCAGGAGGCGGCCTAGTCAGCACCAACGGACCGGATTTCCACGAGCTCGACTGCCGCGAGGCCAGAGCCGTGAGGACCCTCGACTGGGAGGCCGAGGTGGCCCCGAAGAGCTGCACCAAGGCAGCATGGGTTTTCCTAAGGGGGGTCCAGTGTGGTTTCGGTAGCATTCTGGACGTGGGCACATATCCCGGCAGTGCCATCTAGTGTAGCCCGATAAATAGATAACTGCCTGCCTCATGCTAGAAAAAGAGAGCAAAAAAGGGAGGTGAAAATCACCGAAGAGGACACCAACGAGTTCGCCTTGATGGGGGGAAAGGAAATGGTTTGCAGAAAAAAAAAGGGGGGGGCGAGGGGGAAAATGGGGGACAGAAAATCACAGGAAACAAAGGTAGGAGAGAGGGGGGCAAGGGAAAAATAGGGACATATTTTGCACGGCTATATGCCGTCGGCGCTCCCCCCGTGTAACTCGAACAGACGGCGGGCTTCTAGAACACCAATGATCTTGCCACCTTCTGTTACACTGATGACGTCCGGGCTGCAGCGCGAGGTGTCCCCCGCGCTGCTCGGCCGCGTGGACCGGACCATGTCCCCGGCCTGGCGGATGGTGGTATCGGACGACATGGCCAGCATGTCCTGGGGGGACACAAACATGTCGGGCAGCTGTGCGAGGGGTTGGTGCAGCTCTGCGGTGCTGATTTGGCGCATCTGACTTGGCACGGCGACTTTGTCGGGCTGTGCTCGGATCCAGCCCATCTTGTTGTCGACGCCTGCGCGGAGCAATTCCAGTCCTTGGCTCTTCCATGTGAGGCCCAGCGCGTGCAGGGAGGGCATTTCGTCGATGAGGACGCACATGTCTTTGAGGGTCCGCGGCCGTTTTGGCGCCACATCCGCTGCTGCTGCTGCTGCTGCTGCCGCCGCACCTATGGCTCCGCCGGGATGATTCTTGACAAATGTGGCGGCAATGTTTTGGTGCATCTCCTTGGCCGTCGTGATTGCCAGGGCATCTCCGAGGGCGAGGGCGACGGTGGTGGAAGAGGTCGGCGCCGAGACTCCAAACGACGTGGTTTCGCTTTCAGGAATGGGGGCCGGCAGCAGAATCGTGCCTGGTCGTCTCTTGATGAGCTCGCAGGTCTCGCGGCGGACGTGAGACGTCAGCAGTATGGTGGGCAGCGCTTCGTCCAGATACGGCAGCAGCAGCATGAGCTCGGGTGTCTTGCCCGAAAAAGTGATGAACAGAAGCGTGTCGCGGGGGTCGATGATGCCCAAGTCACCGTGCAGAGCTTCAGTCGGGTGCAGGAAGACAGCCCGGACGTCGAGACTCTGCATCGTGGCCACGAGCTTCTTGCCAATGTGACCTGACTTGCCGACCCCTATGATGACCAGTTTCCCGTTTGAGAGGCCGCGACGCGCGATGACCTGCACAGCCTGGTCAAACCCCGCCCGGGCTGTCGAGTCCGATGCGTACAGTTTGGAGAGGTTGGCCAGTGCCGTGGCTTCCGTGTTGAGCACATGCATTCCTTGCCGGAGGCGACTTTCTGTCGCGGCCGTCTCATGATGAACCGCAACCGTTTCACTGTGGCACGGTGGTCTCGGCGCCGACTGCGGCCTGTCTGCAACATTTCCGAGGGTAGATTCCTCGAGGCAGAAGGAGCCGGTTGGTTCTTCAACAAGCGATGGGCTGTCCGACGGCGAAGCACATGGTGTGGGAGGTGATGGAGGTGGGAGTGCCGGCCCTTGTCTCACACCCAGCACAATCACCGCGCTGGTCTGTATGGGGTGCCTGTCTGCTTGTCCGTTCCGAGTCATGACTCCTTTCTCCGCCATATGTGCTTGCTGCGGTGCAGTGCTGTCCCTGTGCTCTTCCCTCACGTTCCTGGGTGCAAGGATTGTGACCCTGTGATGAACATAAACAGTGTGGTCACAACGGACCGCCTTCTTTCTTGGCAGCGGCACCCTGTTTTGTTTTGCTTGTCGTGGTGAGCAGACGGCTGTAGCTTATATTCAGGACCTGGCGCGTGTGGCGTCAAGGAACGAAGCGCTGATCGATGGTCTTCTCCGGATCCTGGAGCTCGCAGGCTGTGAATATGAATGAGGCCGATGATGTTCTTTTCCTCTGCTTGAAGTCTCCTGTGAGGGGATATCGGTGCACGGGCGTACACTT
Organism: Claviceps africana; assembly: GCA_018360145.1. NCBI lineage: Eukaryota > Fungi > Ascomycota > Sordariomycetes > Hypocreales > Clavicipitaceae > Claviceps > Claviceps africana. The sequence goes on along the minus strand of SRPY01000417.1, from coordinate 6,741 downwards.
ATTAACAAAGATGGGCACAATTCTGCGCCCATATACTCAGTCTGCAACGCTTCGCTGTCATCAAGGTGGCGGCAAGATGGAAATGGCGTTGACTGAGCACGTGCATGGAGTCATGGAGTCATGGAGTAGACGACGCTCACGAAAAGGCCCTCATGCCGTGACTCGACAACTTTGGACAGTGGGGAGGGTGGCTGAGACAGAGGCCAGTAATCAGGGACCGAAATGCCCGGTATGTGCCCAGGATCGGAAGCCAGTAAAAGTCGAGGCACGAATTGATGATGTTGCAGTAGAAGTTGTCTATATTGTAGCTTGAATATACTCAAAGACAACGCTTCAACAGCATTCTTGGCGAGAAGAGAAAGGGGGGGGGCCAACGGGAAGAAAACGGAAAGAAAAAGGCTTAAGGATTCGAGAAAGAGCGGGCATTTCTCGTCCAATCGGTACACATCGAGTCGCAGATCCGAGACGCGATAAGCATCTTTGGTTCAGGTGCGGTACCAACGTTTGAGCGTCAAATTGCCAACGTCGATAGTGAAGCCGTCATAGACTCTGTGCCCCGTAAATGCAATGATGAAAATGTCCCGACTGCTGCCCTTGATTCGTAGCTAGTGTGGATTGCGCGTATGGTCAGCTTGGTCTCGCTCAGCGGTTTTCTTGCGGTTTTTTTTTTTTTCTTTTTTCTTTCCTGTATCCACAAGCCAAGCGTGAATCGATGACAGCAATCCAGCTTGGAGGCGTCCAGACTGTTTGTCTCATCTCAGCCACTCGATTGGGCGGGCGACGCGTCAACAAGGCTGCCTGCCGTCCACGAATGAGATGGGACGAAAGCTGTGCTCGACAAAAGTCAGGTACAAGTTACTCAATGTCAACTGGTGGATCAGTAAGTACCGACACCGACGTTGAGCTTGTCCGGAAACCTTGCACACCTGCTTGCGAGAACTTTTTCTTGCGTACGAGGCCTCCTTTTTGATGCTTGAAATGGCCATTATGGCAGAGATGGCGGGCACAAACGCGGTTCGTAGTCCTTGCTCCAAGTTTGGAACCCCCTCTTTCGTAGGGTTTGGTGATTTTTTATTTATTTTTTGCAGAAGCTTTTCCTGGAGTTCTTCTTCATCATTCGGGCGGAAAGCTTCAATCCTATGGCAGGCATTCACACGGCTCTGGTTAGCGTGAAACACCATAAAACGTTATAAACGGCGCGGGGGCTTTCTTCAATGGCACGGGGAGTTTTTGGCAGCAAGCCTGCATCACAGCCTTTGGCACAGTTACACACTGACACAAACATCGATGGCGTCAGCCTAGAGGCTTGGCGCGAGAGGGGTCTTGGTCGACAGACGTCTGCCCTCGAATCTGGTACCAGAAACAGCACGGTCATTCTGGTGTCGTCACCTGGAGGGGACTCGACGTTGTTTGGGGCACACAGCAAATCTCAGGTCTAGCGAAGCTGGCGTCAGGTCCAGAGCGGAGCAAAAAGGCGGCAGAATTGAAAGTCGCACAGTATACAAAAAAATGTTTTCGCACTGTGTCTTCCTATAACCCTTAAGGCCCCCTAAGGCTAGCGAATTTAGTGCGTAAATGCCACGTACATGCTAAGTATATCCGGGGTTTTATGCCCCTCAAAGCCCCCTAAAGCCCCTTAAGGCTAGTAAATTTAGTGAGTAAATGCCACGCATATGTATACCAAGCATATCCACAGTTTATACCCCCTGAAGCCCCTTAAGGCCCGGCCCTTAAGGTCCCTAAGGTCCCCTTAAGCCCCCTAAAGCTAGTAATTTCTTAATGCTGTGCTTCCCCACACCGCCTACCTAATTGAGTAGGCCTTGCTCCACTCTGGACCTGACGCCAGCTCCGTTGCACCTGAGATTTGCTGGAACCCCCGTTGTTTGGTCCGTCTTGGTTGGTGGGTGGGCCGTGGTGGCTCTTTCAGGGGCCAGGGCAGCTGTTGCCCGGGGAGCATAGGTGGAGTGAGCCCCACGCTCACATGGGATCACATGCGCAGTCGGACTATAGTAGGACCGCTTACGTAGTAGGGTTTATTCCCTTATTTTCTGTATATAAAACGCACAGCTATTTCCCTTTATATCTATTTTCTTAGCTAGCTTAAATTATTATTTATTTTACTTAAATATAAGCTTTATAAAGCATTTATTTATATAAAAGTTATAAGCTTAAGAGGAAGTTATTAAATAAAACTCTTTATAACTTTTATTATATAATATTATAAACACTTATATTATTAAATATATATATTTAAAGCTTTTATTATTATTAAATTTATATATTTAATACTTACTCTCTCTTTTTAACTAACTTTTATAACCTTTATTAAAGTCTTCTCTATTATTATAAGCTTTAATACTATTAAAACCCTTAAGGTTATTATTATACTTAGCTTTAAAGTATAGTAAAATAAATAGTTTTAAGCGCTTAAATATATAATAAATAGCTAAATAATTTAAGAAATAATTAATTTTAAGCTTTTTAATAAAGACTTAAATATCTTAATTAAGCTAAAGTATTCTATATTTAAAGAATATATTTAATAAGTTAAGGAGAAATCTATACCTAACTAACTTTACTTAATTTAAAAAGCCTATATTCTATTAAGTAAAAGGGTTAATAATTATAAGGGTAACTATAAAAAGAAGTGTAAATATAAATAAGTTATTTAATTTTAAATCTTTATATTTATTAATGTTATGGTCTAGCCCGATTGGGCCATCGCGAGTGTTAGGCGTAGACATAGTGGGGTTAGCACATCCTTTGCTAGCTGCGTGCTAGCTGCACTAGTAGCTAGAATAAAAGGATACGTATTAATTAAAGTTGCGGGTCTCTAGTTAATTAACACTTATATTGCTGGTTACACGCAGGGCTTAGTAACTGCCGCTAGCTGTAGGCTAAGCTAGGCTAGGTTAAAGACCTAGCCTATTATATAGCTCCCTACTAGGGCCCTATAACGCCCTACTAGCTCTATATACCTCTACCCTTTAAGTAATACCTATATATTCCTTAAGACCCACTTACTTAATTAAGTCTTATAAGCCTAAGCTAAGTCCCTGCTATACCTATATGTAGCTAGTAGGACTTAAACCTATAACCTAAAACTTTAATTAACTGTTATAGTCTAGCCTGATTAGGCTATTATAAGTGTTAAGCGTAGATATAGTGGGGTTAGTATATCCTTTGCTAGCTGCGTGCTAGCTACACTAGTAGCTAGGATAAAAGGATATATATTAATTAGAGTTACAGGTCTCTAGTTAATTAACACTTATATTGCTAGTCGCACGCAGGGCTTAGCAACCGCCGCTAGCTGCAGGCTAAGCTAGGCTAGGTTAAAGACCTAGCCTATCACAATTAATATACTTATTTATTTAAACACTGTTAATACACTAAAAAAGGAGACTAGTTTTATAATAATCCCTCTTTATAAGCTTATTAAACACTTTAAAGACTATTTATTACCTAAAGATATAATCTCTTAAAAATAAATCTCTATATATTATATAGCTATACTTTAAAAAGCTTAATATATTAATATTAAAGTAGAAAACTAAATAGTAAGCTAAAATAAAGTCTATTTTAAAGCTTAGCTTTATAATATTTAAGAGATAAAAGAAGTAATTATTATTTATAATTTTATTAAAGTAGTTAAAAAACGCTATATAGCTAGTTAATTATAAGTAAAGCTTATTAAGTTTACTAAGTATTATAATAGTTATTTTAAAGATATTATACTATATAAAATAGCTAATAAATTCTTAAAGTATTATAAATTTAATAAAAACTAAAGCTTTTTTAGGAAAGGTATATATCTTACTTTTAAAAAGCACTTTAATAACTTTAAAAGCGGTAAAAAAGATAAGCTAAAGTATATTAAATATCCTTATAGAAAATTTAATAATAAATATATATAATAGCTAAAGAAATATTACTTTCTATACTATATAATTATAGGTAAAAATATTAGTTTAAATAAGCTACTTAAAAAAAGAGAATATAAATAAATATATATATACTATAAAAGCTTTAATTAAAAGAAGCTACACTTTATTATTAAAAAGGAAGGTTAAGATATAAATAATTCCCTTATATTATTTAAAGGAAATTATTTTAAAAGTGTCTTTATAGTAATTTTTAATTTAATTAAGTTAATTAATATAAAGAATACACTTAAAGTAGTCTTTACTATATTTAAAAGAAAGAAATATATACTCTTTAAAAGTATACTTTTTAATAACTATAGTGTAATATATATAGTTAATAATATTAATCTTTTTAAGCTTAAAACCTTTAAAGCTATTAATAATAACTATTTAAAGGTAGATATAATCTCTTTTTAAATTATTAAAAAAGGTATTTATATACTTAGAAATGTTTTAAATAATAAAAACAGTACTTAAACTAAAGACTTTACACTTTATAATATTACTATAGTAAAGGGTTTCTATATAAATATTATATTAAAGAGTTACTTAACTAAAAAAGGCATTTAATATTATAGTATTAATAGCTTACTATACTTTAAAATATTTAAAAAAAAGCATAGTTTTTATAAAGTTAGTTAAAAAGTTTAATATTATCTTCTTTAAATATAAGCCCCTTTTTAATTATTTAAAAAAACCTTTAAAAGTAATTATAGACCTTTTAATTATAGTATATTCTATAATTTAATTAAATAATATATATAAATTAAGCTTAAGGCGCTAAAGACTTAATAAAGACTTAAGCTTATTATATATTAATAAAAAAGAACTTTAGTATTTATAATTTAATTACTTTAATATAAATACACTTAATAAGCTTATAATAAATATAAAGGAAGTATATATATAAGGAATAGTATAAAAGAACTATAAAACTTATACTTTTATATATATAAAGAAAGTTATTTTAAAAAGACTATTAAAAAGGTAATTATTAAAACCTTTTTAATAAGTTTATTAAAACCTTTAAAACTATTTAAAGAGCTTTAAGAATATAAAGTAATTATTTATATTTAAATATAAGTATAATAAAATAATATAAATATATATACTTTTAAATAAATTCTTTATAACTATATTTAATATATTAATTTACTTTAAATAATAAATATTATATTAATTTAAACTATTAATTATAAAATTATAATAAAATAATAAAAGAGCTATGATTTTAAAGTAAAGTAATATAGTATTTAAAGCGTAAATATATTATAAAGGTATAAAATTAAAATATATACTACTATATATATATAAACTAAATAATAATACTAAAAGAGTAAATTAAATAATTATAGTAAAGTTAATTACAATACTTATAGATATATAGCTTTTATTAAACCTATAGTTAAAAAGTATATAAGCTACTATTTATTTATATAATATTAGTTTAATTTAGTAATTATAGTAGAAATTATTTATTAAGGTCTTTAAGACTTAGTTTTATAATAATGCTTATCTTTTAATTAAAGAGTGTATAGCTAATCTAAAGTTAAATTAAAGTAGTTTATATATTTATAGCTACTATATATATTTAATATCTTAAAACTATAAAGTAAATTATAATAAATAGTATTATAAAATAAATCTCAAAGGCTATATTAAATATTTAATAAGCTATATAGCTTTAAATATTTATTAAATATAAATTCTAGCTTTAAAAAAGGTAATAACTATAAAGAATATAACCTTTAATAAAAAAATATTTTATAATATAAATAAAGAAAGTATAAAGGTATTATTAATTTTAAACCTTAAAATGCTTTTTAGTAAGCTATAACTAAATATTAAATTTAATAAAGAGGTTAACTTTATAAAGTTAATACTATAAAGATTACTATAAATAGGAAATTCTTTATTAATAAGTTTAAACTTAAAAGTAAATATACCTTTAAGCCTTTAAATAAAAGAATTTAAATACTTATTAATTAATAAATTAAGTAGTAATTATCTTTAATTACTAATATAAAGCTTTAAACTTTAAACTCTTTAAGTATTTTTAAACCTTATAAATAAATAGCTTTTATAGTAAAAAAAAGCTTATATAAGCTTATATAATATAAATAAAGAGCTTAGTTAAAAAACCTTAGAATAATAAGCCTTAGGTAATAAAAACATTCTTATTATTAGTAAAGCTAACGCTAATAAAATAATAATAAATAATAAAAACATACCTATTAATAAAGGTAAAATAATAAAGTAAATATATAATAATAATAAAGCTTAAAAAAAACCTTTTAAGTAGCCTATATATTAATAATTAGCTTCTTTAGTCTTTAATAAATTAGCTATTTAAATAAATAACTTATTTAAAGTAAAATAATAAAAAGAGAGTATATAAAGTATATAAGCTTTATATTAAAACTTTTAAATTAAAAAGCAGTAAAAGAAAAGGTATATTTAAAATTAAAAAGCTTTATATAAATATTACTTTAATTACTACTTAAATAATTATCTTTAAAATCTAAAGTCTTTAATATAGCTTAATTAACTAAATTTTAAAGACTAAAATATATAGAGTATTAAAACTATATTTATTATAATTAATACTTAATATAATAACTTAAGTAAAGCTTACTTTAAAGAAAATATAAAAAACTATAATATTTATTAATTAAAGTTTATTAAGCCTTTTAAAATATATTAAGAGGCTATAAATTACTTACTATATAATAAATAAATTAAAGTAATAAATAAAGAAATTATAAAGCTTAAAAAAAGAGGTATATAAAAGTAAATAAAGTAATTAAAAGTAAGGTTT
>SRPY01000416.1:0-28795 GCA_018360145.1 Claviceps africana | reverse complement strand
GTATAAAGGGCCTATTAAAGTTATTAGCTAATAATTATACTAGGCACGCTAGTTTAGTTAAATTTACTAATAAATTTATAGAATTTATAACTAAAAAAAGAACAAAATTCTATAAAAATAACAGCAAACTAAACTAATATAGAGTAGCCTATAATCTATCTAAAATAATATAAATAAAATGCTTAGCTAATCTATTTTACTTATAGATATAAAGGAAAGAGGTTATAAATTTTATCCCTTTTTTAGCTAGCTAGCTCTATAAAGCAAAATTAATTTCTTTATCTCTATTAAAATATAGATATTTAAAGTAAGTACTAAACTTATTCTTTAAAGATTTAAAGAAGCTTTTAATAGCTAAAAATACAGTAGGTCCCTCTTTATTAAGCATTTACAAAACCTACCTAAATTTAGTTTTTTAGTTTACTAAAAATAAGTAAATTTACTGCTTATTATAAAGGGTAGGGCTGATTTTTATTATATCCCTCTTTAGCCTATTTAAAGCTTTAGAAGGGTTAGGAATTAAATTTTTACTAGGTCTTTTAACTACCTTAGTTTAAGTATAGGTTAAATAGTTAAAATCCTTATTTTTAATGCTAATAAAATCTAGTATTCCCTTAGCTAATAAGCTTATTTTCTTTAGAAGGTTAATCCTTAAATGCCTTAGCTAAATATACTAAATTCTAACTAGTCTTAGCAATTTTTAGTATAAATTAGGCTTTAAAGGTTAACTTTTAGCGCTTAAGCTTAACTTTTTAAGCCCTATAAAGCCTTCTTTTATAGCTCTCTACTAGGCTCTATTAAAGGATCTACAGGCCTTTTATTAAAGCGCCTACAGTCCTAAAGGCTTTAAAAGACCTTCTATTGTTTTTAAGTCTTTTAAAGCCTTTAAAAATATAGTAAAAGGGTTTACTAAAGCCTATTATATCCCTTAAGAATTAGGCCTTAATTTAAGGGAATTAAGTGCTAAATTAAGGGAATTAAGGACCTAGCCTAGGGCTATAAGCATTAGGGAAGAAGGGGCTATAGTATTAAGGGGTTTTAAATTAAAATCCCTTAATTCTTTAATTTTAATAGCTTCTTTAGCCTATAAAGGCTTTTAAAGAGGGATTTTAACCTTTATAGAGTAGCTAAAAGCCTAATAGTTAAAATAACTATTATAGTGGCTATAAAAGCTATTAAGTGATTTTAAAAGGGGTGTATATAGGTCTTTTATTTAAAAGAAAAAACCGTGTTTCTTAATATTTAAAAGATTAATATAAGACCTATTAGCTAAATATAGAGTATTTTTACTTATATATCCTCCTGCTAAATAGTGCTTTAATTTACTAACTATATTTATATCTAGACCTAAAAAATATAGTGTGTCTTAAAGGATTAAAGGCCTATATTTATTAGAATTTTACTAGTAAAGCACTAGGAATTTAGCTTTTCTATATCCCTTAGAATATATAGGTCCCCTATTAGTAGAGATAGGCTTAGCTTCCCCCTTTTTATAAGGAATATAGCTTATAAAGTGCTTTTTAGAATTAACTAAATGCACTATAAAGCCTATATTATAAAGAAGGGAGTTCTTTATTACTTTATAATTAAAATTAAAGGCCTTAAAGGGTTTTTTATCCCTTAGGTCTTTTTTAATGCTAATAACACTGCTAGAATCACTAAAATTAATGGATTCGCTGCTAGCACTAAGGCTACTAAGTCTACTAAGAAGCTTTAAAAAGCTATTAATAAGGTTAAAATTACTTAGTATAAATACGCCCTCCTAAGCCTTATTCTTAGCCTTTTTAAAGGATTTCTTAAGCTAGGTTTTGCCTTTCTTTTTATTAGAAAAGGACTTAGAATTTCCCTTATTTTCTTAAGGGTTATTCTTCTTATTCTTCTTATTTTTATAAAAATTAGGGGTTTTATTTTCTTTAAAGCCTTTATATATAAATTCCTTAGAGCTTATAGCTTTATAATTTAGAGCTTTAGCTACAGTAGAGCTCTTATCTCGCTGCTCTTCTAGTAGGTCTGCTATTAAAAATTGTAAATTTAATGCCTCTATAGAGATCCTTAAGGCTCTATTAGTCCTTATAGTAAATCGTTGCCTTTCTACCTATTAAGGAAAAGTAAATTTTAATGCTTATAAATATTAATTTACTTAATCTATAAGTTCTATAGAAATACTAGAAATTATTAGTTTAATTAGTAAATTATTAAATAAAGCATTAAAAGCCTCTAAAGATCCCTTAAAGCTTTAGAAATTTAGGCTATAGAATTAAAAATATAAAGAGCTATATTATATTTTAGCACTTTAAGAATACTGCCTTTCTAGAAGGCTAAAGGCTTCTACTAAGTCTTATTGCTAAATTATAGTAGCTTAAGGGGCTTTAAAATAGCTATCTCTTAAAAGTATAAAAATAATAGCTTAGTTAAAATTACTTAAATTACTAAAAAATCCTTTAGAATTATTTAGAAAATTAGGCATTTTTAAAGCCCTAAATTAGATTACTAAGGCTTATTTCTATTAATTGTAATTTTCCAGTCCCTTTAGCTTTATAGCCTTTAAAAAGCTATAAACCCTTTTATTAAATTCTTTAATAATAGAGTTATTATAGAAATTTAATATATTAAAAGCCTTATTTTAGCTTACACTCCCACTAAAATTAGGATCTTTTAGTGGTGTATTTGCTAGCTTATTTACTAGGTTATTAGCTATAGTTATAGCTAAATCTTTTAATTTTTATAGAATATTAAAGATATTATTATTTTAGGCAGTAATTTACTAGTTTATAGAATTAACCTAAACCTACTTTTAGCTTTTAGCTTAAAGCCCTAAGTTTATAAAGTCTATAGCTACTAAATTATAAAGGAAGGAAAAGCTTTATAAAGTAGAAATTTATAGAAAAAATGCCTATAAAAGCTTTTATTTATAGGTCTTAGCCTTTAAAAATAGAAATATTTCTAAGGCCTTTATAAAAGGAAAGCTTCTATAATATTTCCTTTTTATAAAGGGGAATACCTCTATACTTTTTTTATAGAAATAGGAGTTTTTTATATCTTTTTCCTTTTTTATAAAAGTAGGAATGCTTTTATAATTTATAGATTCTATTTTTATAGAAGTAGAATTTCTTCTATACTATATTTCTCTCTATTTTATAGAAAGGGAGACTTCTTTTAGCGAATTTATTCTATTTTTATAGAAGGAATAATAGCTTTTAAATCTTTCTTTAGGTCTATACCTTAATATAGAAAATTTAAATAATTTTTAGTGAATTTTCTCTTTATTTTATAAAATTTAGTGAATTTTTTAGTACTTAAAAAGTGCTTTTAGGCTTATAACTTATTAAAAAAAAAGGGTTTATAAAGGCTTTTACCCTTTAAAGTACTAAGGTAGTGAGGCTTAGTAAGCCAGCAGTTAGAAGGTCTCTACAGCGTTATAGTAGTTGCTATAGGCTTTATTTTTATATTAAAAGCTTAATATACGCTTTTTAATATATAAAATACACTAAATTCTAGCTTATAAAATATAAGTGAATTTCCTTAAATTTTATCTAATTTATTTAATATTATAGATAGTAGGTTTAATTAATAGTTTATATAGTTATAGGCAGTTATAAGGAGATAAGTGTTTTTCCTTATATACTTACTAAGCTTATTAGTAGATCTATATAGCTAGTAGGGGCTTATAAGCTACTTTTTATTTTCTATAAAATTTATTTATATAGAAAAATAAAAAAATAGACTTATAGCTATATAACTAACCTATTAATATATATATTAAAAATTTTATTTAATAAAAATTTATATATAAAAAAAATCTTAAAAATCTAAAAATTAAGAAATTTATATAGAAAAATTCCCTTTACTTTAATAATAATAAAACTCTTTATATTTCCTTTTTATAACCTTTAGTCTTTATATAATTTAATTCTAAAGACCTTTTATTTCCTTCTCTAAGGTAGTTTATAGGTTATATAACTTAAGGCTTTATAGCTACTAAGTAGTATAGCCTAAATCTTTAATTAAAATTTAGCTAGTATGCTTTATTACTATAAAAATTAACTACTAAAGCTAACAGTCTGTTAGCTTCTTAATTAAGTGTGTATTAACTATTAAAGCATGTAATTAAGGGCGGAAAGGCTAGAAAAGTGGGGTGCTTATAGCTACAAGCTCTTAGCTAGAACATCTATTTTTACGCTTGCCGCGCGCGCACGCACGTGTGTGTTACGCGCACCGCCGCCGGCTTTTAACCTAAAAAACCCCCTATAAAGGTCCCTATAGGGGTTAGAGTTAGGGTCGTTATAAGGCCTGTTGAAAGTCCTTATAGTGGATGAGGTCTCCTGAAAATAGCTGTTATTTTCAACAAATATCTATAATCTTTTATATAAAAACTTACCTTAGGTATATTAAAGAAGTAATAAATAGCTATAGAAGTAATAAGCACTACCTATATTACTATTAAGTCTACTATATTTATATATTTATAATAAAATATATAAAATACTTATATATTATTTATTTTATCTTTAGTATTTAAAGATATTAAATATAAATAGGCTAGTTTAAAAGCGTTATTATAGCATTATAGTAATTAGAAAAATAATAAGTAATAAATTAAATAAATGTATAGGTTAAGCATATAGTGTATATATATAACGACTTTTAAATAAATATTTACGTCTTTTTTATATATATTTTTATAATATTTAATTGCTTTACTTATATATTTCCTATATATTATATATATTAAACAATTCTTTAGATAATAATAAGTAAATAAAATTTTTAAATCCTTTTTAAGTAATATTTAACTTAGTCTTTATATTTATATAGTATATATAAAAAGTTTTCTTAAATATAATATTTTATTAGTGTTTTATATAGACTATTAAAACACTTTATTAATAAATATAATTTCTTTAAAATTATATAATATAGCTTTATTAATTAATTCTTTACTACTTACCTATTATATAGCTAGTATATACGCAGTATATAGTTAGCTAAAGTACTTTAGTTTTATATTAATATACTATATAGGATTAGTATATATCCAGCATATGTAAAGGATTTTCACTGCCTGCTTAATTAGTTAGGTCGTGCTCCGCTCTGGACCTGACGCCAGCTTCGGTGGACATGAGATTTGCTGGAACCCCGCCGCCAAGGCCCAGCTCGCGTTGGCGTCCGAGGCGATGGCGGGGCGGGACGGGGGAGTGCTTGAGGACGGGATGCCGAGGGGATGGACGGGGGAAGGCGCTTGGCTGTCGTGGCTTGCGGTTCGTGGAACCGACCATGTGGACGGGTGGACTTGGTCCTGTGCCTGGATGAATTGTCGAGTGTGGGCTGTTGCTCGGCCAAGATGTTGCAACGGAAACGGGGAGATAAAAAGTCTCCACTTGCGGACGATCAAATTCCCATAGACTCGATTTTTTTTTTGGAGGGGGGGGGGGGGGTTTGAAAATTTAATTCTTTTTCGTTACTTGCTTTTTTTTTTGTTCTTTCTTTTTTGTTCCTCTACGGCCCGCTCTTGGCCTTATGGATACAAATTCGATGCGACGCTGACAAGATGTGCGAGGTAGGACGTGGTTGTCAAAAGACTGATGCGTGAAACAGACCGCTAGACATGCCGGGGAAACAGAAGAAACGACAGAAATATGGAAAAGATGATAGAGAGAGAGAGAGAGAGAGAAAAGACAGAGATTGATTCGTATACTTCGTCAAGCGCAAATAAACTGCAGGCCCAAGTCCTTGGCAGTCGACTGCCAGTCCCACACGGCAATCCAGTCACCTTGGTTCATCCGTGACCATACTTCTTCCAGCAGCTCCGTCACGCGGTCGCAATTGCGTAGGCCCGTATACCCCCTGATCACCTTGATAGTGGCCCGTAGTCGTTGGCGTTGTACGGCATTGAAACATGCAGTGCCAATAATGATGCATGGGATTAATAGCAGAGTTTGGGCCGGGTCGGACGGCTTGAATGACTCCAATATCGTCAAGGACTCCTCTACCGCCAGATTGATGCGACCGTCGCCCTGGGCTGATGCACTGGCCGAAGGGGGAGACATCCGCGTGGGAGACGAGTGTGGTCTGTCAACCATGATTGGGATCGAGTCTTTCTCGTGCATTGAACGGCTTCGGGACGGGTTCCGTAGCGTAGGACGACCCTGACCCATATGAGAGCCGAATTCTATCTGGGAAGGCGGCATTGTGCTTGTGCTTGTGCTTGCGCTTGCGCTTGCCGGTGAACCAACACTGGCGACCATGGAGGAACGGCGTTGCATGTTGCACGTATGACTCTGGTTGAGACCTGAGGGCCCCGTTGCGAGAGCAGATTGTCGCGCCGGCGAGACCGCGGGCGATGGCGGATATATGGTTCGATACAGATACACCCACATCATTTGCTTGTAAAGGGGAGCCACGCGATGGCGGCTGTCGCCAGGAGGCCACCGCGGAGTCCAGCTCCGTATGGCCGCGTCGATTTCCGCAGCTCGATACAGGCTTGTGTAGTCAACGGCTGGTTCTATGGACGCAGCCATGTTTCCTCGAATGGCTTCCCGAAGACTGGTGATCTGTGACAGGCACCCGAAAAGCCCGTCGGCAACACCTATCAGACGAGGTGTTGGGATCGAGACCTGACGCAACAAGCTCTTGGACAACAGACGACTGGAACCCGTCCCGGAATACCACAACAGCTCGTCCGCGAAAATATGAAACTGGAAGAATTCCGTTATAAACGAGTGGAACACCTCATTCTCAGGCGGGGAATGTTGAATCAATGTGTGGTATGCCTGCAAGTGAACGCGATGCTCATCCCTAGGATTTCCTTCGGCCCGGGTCTGGAGCAGCAGGCAGAGCACTTGTCCGTACTGCGCGGCGAGGACGGTAGCATACGTCGGGTCATGTTTACTCGCCGGGCTCTCCATGTCTTGGCAGAGTCGCTTCAATGCTTCCTCATGATGGTAGTCACCTCGCTGTTGCAGGGAGTCCCGGGTGGCGGCTGGATTGTCGCTCAAGACTCTGGACCCGTACGGTGAATCTAGGTCAATGTGTTTGCTGCTTACAGCCAAGATGGAATGCATCAATCCTTGATGCTGATTGGCAAGAGGCAAGAGGATATCCTTGAAGGCATTCTTGGCCTCGCCCTCCACCGTTAACACATTGCTCAGATGAGTGATGTAGTGTTTCCAGAAGATCATGTCTTCAACTGTCTCTACACCATGAAATATAGGCTGCATAGTAACGATGGGATGTGCATCTTGCTGCATGCGCTCTACAAGAGGCATTTGAGTCAGCGTCAGAAAATCATAAAGCGGCCGAGATTTGTGCTGCTACGTCGTAGGATAGATGACTTGCCTTCCTCGGACTTTTCCTTCCCGCTTTTCCATATTTGTTTCTCGTGGTACCCCTCACAGACGACGGCATTCTTTTCACAGTTCATACCTGGCATGAAGAAAACACGACATGTTAGTTCCAACTTCATGACCAAAGTGTGCCACGATAGTAAAAGCGAACGGCGCGAGGACACTTACACCGCGGCTTCGCCTCGTCGCATTTCTTCTTCCTCTTCCGGCAAGTGATACAGCCTGTCTTGGACCGGCCCTTGGCTGTTTTACTGGTGGAGACAGCAGCAGTCGCAGTGACAGCAGCAGTCGCCGGGACAGCAGCAGTCGCAGGGTTTTTCCTGGGCCTTCCTCGAGGTCGTTTCTGCTTCCCGTCCAAGATGCCGTGCGCCGTGCTCGGCCGACCTGGGACCGCTGTCACGTCATTCAGTTTGACATCGTCTGTCGGTTCTATTTTCGGTACGTTGATGGACTTGATTCCGCCATGCTCCCAGTGATTCCAGGTAACAACAGCCTCGCTGGTCCCTTCCTCGAGGTCACCGTGTCCATTACTCCACGAGTCGGCACAGGGCGACGGAGCTGAGTGAGTAGTTGTCGGTGCCGAGGAGTTGTCCATGAGTGTGCTCATTCCGGAACTCATCGGAGAAAGCTGTCCTGCAGGCAATGGTTCCACAGATGTGTGGCCTTTCCATATGCGTTTCATTGGTGAAGGCGACGAAAAAATCGCTTCATCCCAGGCCCCGTCATGCGGGGAAATGGTTCTATCGCGTGACCAAACCACGTCTTTGGTCGTTGAAATAGTCGACCGTCCGTCCATTGATCATCAATAGCACTGACATGCCCTCCTCTGACTTGTCCTGGCTATGTTGGTTTCCAAAGCTGTGCGGTGCCTTGCAAGACGAGACTCGAAGCCCCTCGACAGAGCTGGCCAAGATGCCGACGGGATCAATGACTATTCGGGCGCGCGGAGCGCAGCGGTGCGTGGGGCTCTGTTTACCTTCGGGGAGTGAAGTCTCCAAACGGCGACGTTGAAAGACAAGGCTGGAGTGTTGTATATCGCTGTAAGTTGAGGCCAGGCGAAGATGCTGAGGGCTCAGGAGTGAAGTAGCTACGTGGTGCGGCAAAAGCTGGCGATAAGGCCCGGTAGCAGCTGCTCGCCGATCGAATGTGTTGTGGCAGTCCGAGACAGGTGATGGATGTGAGGACTGATCATGGGTGCTGGACCATATGTATGGCTCAAAAAGAAAGCTCAGCCCCTCTGTGATTGTGGAGGTTGGAACTTGGTGCTATTCGACAGAAAAGGCAGCACCAAGGAGCGTGTGCAGAGTCTTGCAGTTAAATCGCAGGCTACGGCAGCACTCAAGCCACTTGTCCATGAAAGGCCGTCGGCCGGTTCTGAACGATCCGCCACATTGGTGCTTGCCCAACTGACTTTGGATGCTCCAATCCTAAGCTGGGAAATGCAGTCTCACGATGCAGCGATAAAGGGTGAGATGGATGGCGGGTTTCCGACGGACTCAGTGTGCATGTACGTGTCCGCTGCCCGCTGCCCACTGCCCACTGCCCAGCAGCGCGTGTTTTGCCGCAGGCGCGAGCTCTGCGCCGTACCAGCATAGACATCATGTCATGTCTACTCCGTACCCGTCCGACATGCGCCGTCGATACTATCCCAGTTGCAACCGGGGTGGCACGGAGCTAGACCAGGCCCCCGGCGAGGGACCGATGACAACAAAGTCGGTATCCCGTCACAATAGGCAAAACGCTCATTAGTCGCCCGCTTTGTGTATCTCGTCCATTCTTCGCGCGAGCGACCAACATCTAACACGGCAATGGCGGTGGCGGTGGAGATACCTCGGGATACTTGCTGGATCAAAGGGACCAGGGAAAAAAAAGAACCCCCTGCTCGGCATACGCTGAACCAACGGGCCTTTGACGAAACAGGCGTCCAACACCGCCGGGGAAAGGCATTGACAGCGCTGGCTGACCATGGGCAAGGAACGCTGGCATCGTGTTTGTCAGTGCTCAGTGCTCGGTGCTCGCCAGAGAGCCCATTGGCTGCT
This sequence comes from Claviceps africana, assembly GCA_018360145.1. Lineage (NCBI taxonomy): Eukaryota > Fungi > Ascomycota > Sordariomycetes > Hypocreales > Clavicipitaceae > Claviceps > Claviceps africana. The sequence continues at coordinate 19,413 of SRPY01000416.1, read as the reverse complement.
CATTGAATTGACACTGCTCGTCGGTTGCTCATCGGCTGCTCGTTGGCTGCTCGTTGACTGCTCCTTGTTTGCTCGTTGACTGCCCACCAGTACCAGGCTGCTTGCTCATGGCATGCTGACGAGCCCCGCCAACGCTCACGAGGCATCAGTGCATCCGCCGCGAGCATGGTAGGCACGAAAAACGATGAGTTGTAGACTAAGGATCACCAAGTGGACCGCACTCCGTCTGTACGGCTGTTGCTGCTTGGCTACTTTTCGTTTTGTTGGAACACGGGCATGCACAAGGTAGTCTGCGCCATGATGTCATGATCCAGGCCCCGCATCACCACGCCAATGGATACGGGAACGAAAGACGTGCCTGCAGGGAGTCTTTGCGGTCATCGAGGTCCTTGACTCCAGGTCCGCAATGGAAACACGATGCTCGCGGTTGATGGCGGCTCGGATGGCTCGGTGGCTCGGTGGCTCGGGGGGTTCGATGGCTCGATGGCTCGATGGCTCGATGAACTCGATGGCTTGCAGAAATGTCGGGTCAGTTCAAACCATGCGGCGACAGTACGGAGTTGAACGAGTCTGGTACTCTGGTACTCTGGTACTCTGGTACTCTGGTGCTTTGCTGGGGATACCTTGGAAAAGACATGCAGAACAGCTGAGAGCGCCTAAATCCATCGCGCAAATGGACCCGATATGATGTTGCATTGTTGTCACTTGGCGTCGATTTGCGCCATGTGGAGCCATGGATCGCCCCCTCGGGGTAGGTAGGTAGGTAGGTAGTCAGAAGACATCCATATCCAACGCCGCTGCGCAGGCAACTTGCCACTACGACTGGGACCATGATAGAAGGTGAAAGACTTGGAAGCCGGCGACTCTGCCCGAGTGTGTCTGTGTCTGCCTGGTCCACGCTGAAATTGTCGCGCTGGCCTCGCCATGTCGTGGACCACTGGACCAGGCAGGGACACCATGCAGGGACACCAGGCAGGGACACCAGGCATGGAATGCCATGGAATGTGCTGGGACGGAAATGGATCAGACGGCTGGGTCGCTCCTGCCCGTTCAGTCACAGTCACAAGGTCGTGTCCGCCACCAGACCAGTTGACTGCGCGCTCTAGACTTCACGCTCCCAAGCAAAGCCTGCAGCAGCATCTCATCACGGGCGGAGCATGAGTGCCGCGCCTGAATATTTGCAAAGTACTTAACTTTAGTACTTGGGTCAGTCAGTACTTACATTTAGGTACTGCCTACCTAGGTAGGTAGGTAGGTACTTAGGTTCTCAAACACCTACTACATAAGCACCTACGAAGGTACATACTTCATATGTACAGTGGTGTATGTATGTACATATGTACCTATGTAGTAAGTATGTACACACTTTCTCGCATAAAGCATCCTTTTTCTCCTACTGCCATCTATGCTTCTCTGCCTTCGCGCCACGGACGTGCTCCGGGTAGATACAGTGGGCCGTAAGTAATTCCGAAACGTTTTACACCACAGTTGTATGGCAAAGTGTTCGGGATTGCCTGGACTTGCTGTAAAATGCACAGCCACGCCGAGGTACCCACTCGGTAGGTTCCAAGTCCGGCCAGTTACTCGTCACTCGTCAAGGTAACAAAGTACTTAGGTAGGTACTTTAGGGAGGCACCTGGGATATCTTCAGTTGTTCGCCTACAATCTTGCCCATCTTCCACCAACTCGTTTGTCCAGGCCAGGTCTCTCCAGCCAATCGACAAAGTCGGTGACAAGAATCAAGATCTTACTCCACAGAGTTGCACGAGGACAGCACCCCTGCGCATCCACCCATCCACCCATTCTCCCATCCTCCCGTCCTCCCGTCCTCACACATCCTCCATCTTCATTGTCGGCGTCGAGACCCAACGCTCTTGCAGTACCATCGTCTGGCGTGCTCGTCAATGTCCATGACAGTCGTTTCTATTCGAGCATAAACCGACGACACTCTTTGTTACCGCCTCCATTGGCGCGCGTGCTTCGCTTTCGGTAATGATGCGGAACAAAGTCGGAAGCGGGCTTCCACGGCATTTTTACCATGGGCAGAATCGTTTGATGGATTCATGGTCCAGACTCGATGGAGCTTTTTGCATTCTGATCTTCTTTCCATCAGACCTAATCGTAGTGGAGAGATGGCTGTTCTGCTGTGCAACACAACAACTGCTATCTCGACACCGGCTTTCCTATCGCGGCAACAGCACGCTTCAACTACCAACGACACCAGCAAGTTGTTCAGTCAGCATGTATGCTGACCGCAGGCTCATGCAGGGAAACAAATGCTCCGTCAAATCAGGTGTATGTGCAGAGCTGCTGAACTTTCAGCTCACCATCTTTGTTGAATACCGTCAAAGTTCGTCGCCAACTCATTGATCAACTTCTCTGGCTAACGTCGCAAGACGTTTCAAAGAGTTCACCAACTGTTTTCAAAGACCGGGGGATTCCTGCGTCAATCTGCCTTGAACTGCGACAGGTCTCAGTGCTCTTTTCCCGCACCATCCAAAGTTCAATTGCAAATAACGCAATTCCGCCCCCAAGCCACCAATTGCCTCGCCTGTGATGGATGTGACTCAAGCAGCTTGGAGTGAAGGTGACAGATGACGGCGCATGTACGAGAAACCCCCAATTTCGCCTTGCAGATCCCACCACAAGTCTGCAACTACCAAACGCCACGACAAGGCATCACAAGCTTGGAGGCGACTTTGACATGGTGAGAATGGCGCCAACAATTTAGGCTGATGTGTTGCTCTCCAGTAGCTACAGTATCCACGCAGAAGACGCCTTTTCTGTTCCGGCCTTATGCCGGCCCGTTGGGTCTTGGGTCGCGTACTCTGTGCTTCCGATGGAATTATGTATGTATGTACATGCTGCGATGCATTTCCGAGACCAGCTGCTGCGATATTGAGGCGCCAGGCGCCGCTGGCCACTCCCGTGCCGTCCCGCATCCGACCAACCCGTTCGCTTCCACTGTCTAGGACAAATGCATATGTGAGTCCACAATCCTAGAGTGGAGATCGTTGAAGCATTACATCGACATGCCGTGTTGTCTGGGCTCGCTCGCTCGCCTCTTTGCGAAGTCCGCAGCCCCGCGCGTGTCACAACGAGACTTGCCGAAATGTCGAGTCTTCTTTCTCGAAAGATGGGGAGTCCAGACCTTCTAATGCCGCATGATGAACGCGATATGGGCCGCATCGGATTATCTGGATTCCTCGAGTGGGCAACCTATGCCTCAAAGGAGATTCGTGGCCTTGATTTACGTACAAAATCGTTCTGGAGCCGCATAGCCGAGTCGTTCACCCTACGTCTCTTCCATTCCAGAGTCATTAGCGCCGTGGCTGGACAGCCACGTGTTGTCGTTTCGACGTTCTCCCAATTCGCAATGTCACTTTAATGGCCGACGTGCTTTCCAATACAGACTATGATGGCGCATTGCGGACCGTGAAGGAAGGCCGCCAGTGGAAGCGGAACTCGATCCTTTTGATGGTCGTCGAAACCATGTGTTGTTCGCGTTCCCCATCTCATCGCGCATGCTCTGTCGACTTGGGCGACTTGCCTGCATACGTGGACTGCACGATCTAAGTTCATGTCGGCGCTCGATTTCGGCTTCCCGGCAAAAGTGCAAACCGAGATCAGGGCGCGACAATCGTGGCTGGGGCGAATCTAGCAAAGGATTGGTGCGCTTCACAACAGAATGGAGATCAGCAGACGCTTCTTCGGCCCCTTTTTCTCAGCCCCAACCAAGGCTCGACGTATGGGACAATCAACATCATGGGGTAGCCAGCCATTTGGTGTATGTTTGTACAGTGTACCTACGCACATATCTATGTATGTATGTACATATGCATACATTTATGTGGACTGTCTACGTTGGGTCGGCAAGGTCAACTCGTTCCAGGCTGCTGTACAAGGCAAAGGGTTCGGGCAGAGTCCCGTGTTTCAGTTGCGAGACCACGTTGAGAATTTCTCTGACCATTGTTGGACGGAAGTACCAGTTTCTGCAACTTGCATATGATTTTCGTCATTTTGCAACCAAAGTGTCTCTTGTCGGGGTGTCTCTATTTCCGGCACGGCCCTGCGTAAGCAGCAACTACCGCCAAGGCCGGGACAAGAGACGAGATTGACAAGTTGCCACATGCGGGGCAGGCGGGCGTCCGAAAAAAAAAGAAAACAATGTTGCCGACCGAGTAGGCACATACATACATATGTACATACATATGTATGTATGTACATGCGTGAATAGCTGCATGGAAGTCTGCGAACGCAACGCAGACCCAGTCCTCACCAAGGCAGCCGTTTCATATAAATATGGAGATGGCGGAGCACGCCAAGTTACATTCCGCAGGCTGTTCCCCGATGGGCCATGAGAGATGGGCCATGAGGGGCCATGATGGGCGACGGCTGCGTGATTAAGGGTCAAGGACTCAAGTCGGTTTGCACATGTCTCGATCACCACCACGGATTTTACCATTCCCGTATGCGACCCACGTTTTCGTTCTGCGGGAACAGCTCGCAGAGCCCCAATCCTGCTCTCATTGGGAACTCATCGGACCACAGCGCAGAGTCCAGAACCCAGACGTGACGGTTTTTGGAACAGCACTCATTAAATGTCGTTGCCTACTGTTATACCGCGCAGCACAGACCAAAGAAAATGAAGGAAGGAGGCCGAGAAAAGGTGAACCGGAACCGGCACGCGCGACCGACCACGGCAAGGAGCTGAGCTCGTCACGGTATGGTATGCACATGCTTGATTGTCCTTTGTTTCGTACAAGCAATACAAAGACGTTGTGGTCCCGATCGAATCCACGCTGCCCGGACCTCATGCCAATGCAGCAGTTTGAGATTCCTGCAGTAGCATTCAGTCTAGACTTTTTTGTTCCATCTACATGATACGATGCAGTGGCCAGGGGTGGTCGGTGATCACCGGGCCATCATTCGCCCCGAGGTTTCATCCGTTTCAACTGTCGACAGCCATCAGCCATCAGCCATCAGCCATCAGCCATCAGCCATCAGCCATCAGCCATCAGCCATCAGTCTTCAGTCTTCAGTCTTCAGTCTTCAGTTGAACAGAGGTCTGATCGATGATACGACACCATGGCATTGAAAGCAGATGCATATGAAGTAGGTATGTACACGTACATGCATCAAGTATATATAGTAGGTACCTACCTCTTACTATACATGCATATAGTGGGTGGCCCAACATATTGAGTCAAGCCCAAGTATTACAATCTTTCCTTTTATGTACTTAAACCAGAAACTGGTGATTAAATCGGAAAAAGATTATAAAAAACTATTTGACAGATTATAATAGCTACTGCGAGATTAAAGATAATAAAGCAGTATATTTATTAAACGTGTGATTTCTTATTATATATAATTTACGCTCTAAATAGCTCAGTCGGATAAAATTGTCGCGACAAAAACCTGGGCTTTGCTAGATACATTAGTCCACTCACTGTACATACAGCTCCCAGCCCACTTGGCATCGGGCTCGTCATCAAGGACGCGCCTGTCCTTTTCTCAACTTCAATTTCTCCCTGAGACCTGCCAGGCTGCTCGTTGTACTATTGGCATGACCATCTTCCGATGCGTTTCCCCTTTGCTTGTTGTGAGGCTGCCGCGGTAATGACATATTTCCAAGGTTGCCGGACCCAGAACACCTTTGTTGACTTTGCTCAGCAGACTGTGGGACTTCCCGGACAGATTCATCTTCCGAGAAGATGGCAGGCTTGCTGAACGATCTTCGTCGCCCATGTTTGGCAAAGAAACTGCCGAATGTAGTCTTCTTTTGTCCTTCGCCAGGCCTGTCCTTGTCCAGTCCGATTGACGGGGAATTCGCGTCTGCCGCGTGCCTGACATGATGCGAAACTACAGCAGAGGCCAGTCTAGACGCGGTATCGTGATCGCGAAGCGCCAGAGCTGTTGCTCGATCGGAGACGGCGCGCGCTCCGACCTTGTTCTCAACATGGCGAGCCGGACGGGGCACTTGGTCTTGAGCCGATGCTGTCCTCGCGTTGCAGTTTCTTGGTGCCGGCAGCCGAGGAAGCAACGTGAATGCTTCGTGGCTCTTTGCTCTGTTGAGAGCGAAGCTGGAGCTGAATGTGTAGGCATGAAGGGCCGTCGGCCTCCTGCGATCGAATGTGCGTGTGAGGTGCGATGGCAAGGGAGGAGGTGCTTCACCGATACATGTGTTTCCCGTGCGACGAACCGGCTCGCTGGCGACGATTATTTCCTCTTGGCCCAACGTGGGCGAGTCGGGAACGGGTGTATGAGGAGTTTGTGGATGTTGTTGCTGGTATGAGGACAACGATGCCAAGTCGTGGTGGGACTCGAGGAAGGCTTCCTCGAAGAGGGATGACGACGAAATGCTTGGCGATGTTGGGCAATGAGAGGCCTGGCCGAGGACGGACCCCAAGCTGCCATGTCGGACGTGGGAAGAGACTCGTCTATGAACCTGCAGAGAGTGGCAGCGGCTGTCGCTGAGCCTTGGACTGCAGGGCTGGCTTCGGTACGTCGCATCCGTCACGACGGCTCTCTGTCGCTGGTCCGTGTCGCCTTGTATTCCCGAGCCTCGACAGGAGGCGAAGAGGATTCCTGGCGAGTGCTCACATGCCAAAGTAGAGTGGGAGGCCTCGCTGCCCGTGTCGTCGCCGTCCATCGGCGAAGCGGCTACGGCTGGAATTCTTCCCGGGGTGAGACCATCGTCAGGCGTGAGCGGTTTGCAGCCGGCCGTGGAAGATACCATGTGGGTATCGTGGTGGGACGAGTGGTTTCGGGAAAACAGGGGTAGAGGCCGTAGCGATTCTAGCTGGTATGACAGGGCTTGGGAAGCCGGCCCATCGATTGGCGATGAAATTGCGCGCGTAGCTAAAGGGACCTGAGGGACTCTGTGGCCTGAACAAGTAGAGAAGCCGTGCTGGCCTGTCGGAGACGTGTGGCTCAGACCGTGAAGAGCCGATTGTCTCTTGCCGTGCGCGAAGAAGCTGGAGACGTCGTCCCACGACGACGGCGTCCAAGTTTCGTTCTCAGTCAGCGTCATCAGAGAGGTTCTCTTGCCGTCGGAGCTCATCGAGTGGCGACGCGATCTTCGCCGGGCGACAGAACTTCCCAGGGCGTGCGGGTCGACGTCGCCGCTCATCCCGAGAGAAGTCAGATTCATGACAGAAGGCATCAGAGTGGTTAGTCCGCCGAGGTGGAGGGAGAGTCGGGGACAGCCCGTCGCCGGCTGCGCAGGATCCAAAGAGGCTGCCGAGTCGGGGAATCGGGGAAGCCGCACGCTGGAATCGGGGTCGCAACGGCCGTCTTCAGACGACTCGCACCGTTTGATGATGGGCGGTATGCGAGGGACGATGAGGAACTGCTCCCATTTTGGTGTCCAGAAGAATTGCTTGTGCGGCGCAGGGAGCAGGCACTTTTGGCCGTTCCGCTGTGTTTCGACCTGATGGAGCATGTACGTGCGGGCATATTCCATGGGCGACAGACGCGGAGGAGCGAGGGTGAAGTCAAAAGACGTGTCGAGGCGGCCCTGACCCTGGTAGCGGGGAGCAGCGGCCCGGTCTGTGACAAGAACAGGTGGCCAAATACTCTCACAGCTCGGACTCTTCTCGAATCTTGTTACCGGGCCCTGGTGGAACGAAAGCCCGAGAGGTAAGCTTCCCGCGTGGTGCAAGGTCGGATCGGAGATCTGGGACTTGAGAGAAGAAACCTTTCTCTTCCTCCTGTGTGACGACCTGGCTGCTGCGGAAGCTGAAGGTTCGCTGCCCCTCTTGCATACATCTAAATCCCGCGTCGAGGCAGCAGCAACATTCGTCGTCATGATGGATTCGGACTCTTTCCTGATGCGATCCAAGAGCTTTCCCAGTAATTTCGGAGTTGTTGCTGACTTGAACGCTTCGGGGATGAGAGGCAAGGGAGGCAGCGGAGGCAGCGGCGGCGGCGATGACGATGACGATGGCGGCGTTTGTTGGGGAAGCCCATCGCTTTGTCGGTCTCCGTGGTTTTTCTTGGACCGTTTGCCCCTTGTTCTTCTGGCCTGCTGTCGGGCTTCGGCGACGGGAGCTGGTCCGTCTTCTCCGCTGTCGTCTTCGCTATCGAAATTGTACTAAAACTCTCGATTTGAACACGTCTTGGGAATTTTGAGACCCAGTGTCGCCATTGCTGTATCGCTGAGACCCGAGTACTCGGCGAGTGGATGGACGTGAAATTCCGTTTGGGAAAGATCCCTCGGGTAGACGAGGACGTCCGGGGCGGAAACGTCCATGGCAAACGCCGCGCCGTCGGTCTTGGCGGGTGACAGTTCGCGGCCGGGCATGCCTTTTAGAAGCGGCGGCAGTGTCGTGGATGGGACGGATTGGACCGAGGTGTGCGCCGAGGAGCGGACGGACGTCATGGACGTCATGGACGTGATGGATGCGATGGACATGTCGGCAACGGTGCTGGTGTCTGACGAGGCACCCTGACAGATTTTGACGGAGCAGGAGGAGCCAGGTGTGGCAGGTATTGGTTCTGGACTCCCGGATCTGTCCCGATGGAGCACGACGCTCGAGGGTGTTGACGGCCGAGGACAGCGCATCGTGAGCATGGCCGAGGATCGAAGCTTTATGGCGTGGAGGATGGCCAGACACGTCATTTCCATCTTGTTGGCCTCCCCGACGTAGCGGCCCAGCTTGTGCCTCGTCTCTTGGTACGTCGGGATGCTGCACCGCAAGGTGAATTTCTCCGGGAACGGTTGACAGTCCCGGACCCGAAGCGTCGTGTCGTTTCCATTGTCGTCGTCGCCGCTGCCGCAACTCATCAGATGCCCGTAAACACAAAACCGGATGCTGTCTCGCAGCCCCGGAGTGCACGGCATGAGGTCATGACGTTCCGCGACGCTGTCCTTGGCCCTCAGGGTGGCACAATCGGCAAAGTCTGGTGAAAACAAGGTGTTGAGACGGGCCATGACCCTTGCGGCGTCATGCTGGGCGACAGAACCGGGTGATGGCAGGATGTTGATGAGGCACTACGTCGAACGAAGAAGAAGTCAGTCTTGGGCAGACACCGTTTCACTCAGCCCTCTATTTTCATTAAAAAAAAATAAAGAAAGAAAGAAAGAAAGAAAGAAAGAGGGAAAAAAATTCAGCCCTCACCATTGCGCGAAACCCCAACTGACACGCCTTGAAGTGCTCCGTAGCCTGCGTATGCAACTGCTCAACCACCTGCGCACTATGATCACGCTCATGTGCCGAAATCCGTCCAAGCTCGGCCCGAGTCGCCCTCACAAGACGCTGTCGATGAACCTCGACCTCCTCAAGCACTTCGAGGCCTCGGAACGCTCCCTCGTACCAAAGGCCCCCTTCCTCCGGGGCACGAAATATCCGCCGTACCTCGGCCAGTTTCCCACGCACGTTGCCTCGTAGCGGAGGAAACGCCGCCTGGACAGGACGGCCAAGACAGTGACGCCCATCGTCTCCTCCGGCGGCCATGTCCCTGTTTTGGTCGGAATCGAAGTTGCGGAGCTTGCGCTGGATGGCCTGGTCGTAGCCGCATTCGAGGCGGGTGAGGCCGATGTCGGCTGCGTCGACGAGCCGGAGGAGATGGGGGAAATTGGTCGTGAGCCACTGTGTTTCTAGGGCAGCCAGGTACGAAGGCATGTCTTTTTTCCTTTTCTCTTTCTCTTTCTCTTTTTCTCTTTCTTTTCTCTTTTTTGTCCCCTGCTCCTCCCTTTTCACCTTCTTTCGCAAATAATAATGAGGCACAACGATGTATCTCGCAAAAAAGAAAGAAATAGTCTGCAAAGGAGAGCCAGGATTCCCAAATTCCCAATGACCAGGAGAGAGTATGGACAACCCCCGCAAGATATCTCGTGCACGGCCGACGAAGAGAAAGAATCACACTACCCGAATGGACATGCGCAGACAAACACACGACAAGTGCAAGAGAGGGTTTCGATGGAATCACCGCTCCCACACGATTGCGTTTTATTTCATCTTCTTCGACTTCGGTCCGCGAAGGGGTTGGGCACCACGACACAGAGAGGGCCAGGTGAGAAAGAGAGCGGGGCCGCGGCAAGGTCCTGCTTTGTCTTTCACCGCAGCCTCACCTTTTATTCACTCTGCTCGTCATGGCTTCGCCGGCGAACCCAGGAAGGGCGTGGCGCAAGGAAACGGCAAGGGGTATCTCGTGATTCGAATACAAGGCAGATCGTGCGCGGCCCATACGGCGACGGATTGGGGTTCGCCCTTGGACGGCCGGGTATGTATCAAGAACAGCACAGACTGGGCACCTACGGACGTGGACGATTGCCCAGAGAAAAATAAGAAATGGGCGAGAAAATGCCTGCCCGGGTCTTTGTACCACGTGGTGGATGTGATTCGACGCTCGCGGCACCATGTGGCTCTTTGTTTGCCTTGGGCTCGTGCTGCCTGGCGTGACTGTAGACGGGAGGCTGGGGGGAAAACGCTTGGAGTGCATCCGAGATTGGTAAGATAGGGAGGTGGAATGACGGACCAAGAAAATCGACGCGGAAACTCACTTCACATTTTACACGCATGTGCTTGCTGCACAGATCGCGTCCAGTGGTAGACAACAACCTCTATAATCACATCCAAGACACAGCTAGGTCGACAGCAAAGGGGGCCAAAAAAAAAACAGAAAAGAAAAAATAAAAGAAAGAAAAAGAAAAGGAAATGGCACGGTACGGCACGGCACGGCGAGGCCCATGCTTTGAAACTCACCTGAATCTGAATTTGACAACTAGACAGTACGAACATGATGCCGACTTTGACAGAATCAGCAGAAGCGCGTTGCTCAACTCGACAAGACCTTGACCGTCACGGGCAACCCTTTGGCCGGCTTGGCAGCAAACTGACCATCCATGTAGGCAAGGCCTCCGAACTCGGGCGAGAGGGCCACATCGCTTGCGTCGTATGCCAGAGAAAAGTCCATGTCACGTACTGTCAGCACAAGGGCGATTGCCAGACCCGGCATCATCATGTTCTCGCCCATACAACTGTGCTGGCCACGCTGAAAGGGCCTCCATGAATTGGCCAGGTCCGCGCCAGGACTTGGCAGCCAACGGTTTGGGTCAAACGCGAAGGGATCGGGCGCGTAGTTTTCGTTGGATTGGAGGCGGGAAATATTGGCATACAGCTAAGCACCGATCAGATGGCACGCGGACATAGTCAGAATGATTGTCTTCGCGGTTCACGGTCAAAACACGTGGCGGAAGAAAACTGTACCAAGCGTCCTTCCAACTGATGTTCCACGCCTTTGTGCTGTACCGTATGCCTAACAAGAGAGTATTCCGTTAGGTGAGGCGTTTATCAGAAAATGCTCATCTTGGTCATATCGGACTGATCGGACGTTTTCTTTCTTGCCCTTTTTTTTTCGTCTAAAACAAAAACTCACCCTTTCGGCGCAATTGTGGCCGACACTCCTGGAGGACGCAACCTCATACTTTCCTTGATTACCGCCGTGGTGTAGGGAAGCTGCCGAATCTTGCCCGGATTCGTACAAAGCTCTTCGAGGGTAGCAGTCACGTCATGTGGGAACACAGCGTTGTGCTCTTTACGCAACTCAGCTGCCACGGCTGGGCTCTGAGCAATATGCCCGTACACATACTAGAAATTGCCAGCGAGTAGGTCGTTAGCAACCTATCCTGTAATCTGCCATAAGCAGGGGAGAAACGCAGATCGATGGGAAAACGCGCAGACGAGCAAGAATGGAGAGACGAAACTGTAAGCACCATGGACGACACGTCTGCGGCAAGAAACATGGTCATGAGTGTGTCCACGTGTTGAGTGAGGACGTCAGCGTCCCAATGCGTCTTGTCTGGGTATTCTTGCCGATATCTGGCCACGAGAACATCCAGCAAGGGCAAAAATCTGTTGTTGGCTGTCGGACCATCTCGGTTCAGGGCGTCAACCAACGAGGTCCGGATGACGCCACGAACGCGCTCCTGACAAGCCTCCCGCACCTTTCGTCTCTGCCGCTGAGTCCAAGGATTCCAAGAAGACCCGCTGAATGAATTATCGGCTTGCTCGATAATGGTTTGCACGTCCTTGTTCACGGCGCTACCCCAGCCGCCTCGTTGGACGGCCGTGTCCTCACCCACGAGGAAGCGAAAAGTAAGATCGGCCCCCCATTTCTGAACCGGCTCGATTAATGGAAACCGACGATTTGTGGCCGCTTGGCGCATAAGCTCCTGTCGCAGCATCATCGAGTACTCTGCCATATCTGGCAAGAAGCGCATCACGTTGTTGACCGAGAAGGCACTGCGGATCGAGGTGCGCGAATCATGCCATTCAGACGTATCCGGAGAGACGAGCCCCCGAGAGCCGGCAACAAGTGGTTGCAGCCCGCTGCTCAGCAACGCGGGATGACGCGTATAGTCGTTGAGGAAGCGGTCGGCAACCGCAAGATTGCAAGTCACCATAAATGGTTCCCGTAAGAAGGGCCAAAGGTCGATATAGAACACATCAGGTAGATTGTACTGGTCCTGAATGAGGGAGAAGACGGCAGCGATAGGAGGACGCCCGGGGAAGTGTTTGGAGGCTTTCGAGAACAGGCCAATGTGGCCAAGCAGAAAGCTATGAGGGGGTTTGGGCTGGACGTCGAGGACAAGAGGCTGGCGTCAGCCTACATGACACGCATCCGAAGCGCAAGGGAGGATCACGGAGAACGTACAAGAGAGTGTAATCGCTGCCGGTGGGATCTCAACTTCCAGCCCAAGCTGGACGCGATCAAGACCAACAGAGAGCCGAGTGTGGCGAGAAGCGAGGCGTGAAGGCCCATGGCGGATTGACGACGAGCCGCGGAGGATGCATCGTGTAACGTGATGCCTTACGAGCACTTCTTGTATCGATTCCACATGATGGGCACCTGCGTACTGTGCCTCCTCCGACGACGTTGGCGGGATGTGGTGACCCGTGGACTGTGTGGCTTGAGGCTAGACGGCCTGAGGCTTAAGATGATCTGCCCATCCCCATCTGCCCGGCAACCCAATGACGCGACGATGAACACGATGCCGACTGTTGCAGATGAGGAGCGGCGGTCACCAGAAGCGGACATGCCTACTAGTAAGTACTTGACTGAGTCTAGGTACCTCCTGGCTTACTTACCTGGTACCTTGAGGACTTGGTCACCTAGGTACCTCTAAAAGGTACCTACTTAGGTGGGTACTAGGCAGGTAGTAGGTACTGTATTCGGTGCTAATCGGGTGGACCGTTTTGCATTGCATGCCACTATCAAATTCGAGTCAATGTCCAACAAAGGAACGTGCAGACGACATGAATGATGGAATGGCATTGGACCACATGAATGACGGGACATTGCCGTATCCACTTATCTTGACACCAGGCAAATAAGATGGATGATAAGGCTACTGTGACGACAAGACTGTCCAACGTCGTCGCCTCCAGGACGTCGATTGCTCGCACATCAATCGTCCTGCAACCACTCCATTCCGTACTCTCGACGGCTGGCTTATCACGCCCGGTACCCAAGCTGCCCGCGCATCTGCTAGTACCTGCGTGGTCCATACCAGGCGCAGGTACCTCTGCCTACCTACCTAAGTACTTTACTTCTGTAGGTACCTACCTACCTGCCTAAGTAGGAACCTAGGTACTTGGTAAGTAGGTAAGCAAGTACCTACCTAGCATGTATACAGTGAGAGGCAGACAGCAGGTACTGCGGCCATTTGCCGGGTCGGCATGTCTTGCACCCTGGCGAGCAGCTCGACGACCCGCGCCGGGTTCGAGGCTTTTTTCGTCGTCGGGGCGCAGACGCAGTGGTGAGTCCTCTCTTCCTGGATTGCTTCATTTTCAACGTGGCCACCGGCGTGGCATCCATCTGGCCCGCGTGGCCCATCATGGTGCTTGTTTGAGACGTGTGCACCAAGTCCTGACCCGGTCGACCAGATAATGCCAGTCAGTCCAAGGGCAACGGCAACGGCAACGGCAACGGCAATGGCAATGGCAATGGCAATGGGAGCAGAGGGCGCAGAGCGGACGAGCCGTCCATCTTCGCCAAAATGGGCGAGTCCGCTGCCACCACATTTGCGTCCATCTTCGTCCTGGGCGCTGGCTTTGCAGGCGCCGGCTACATCTACCACAAGTGCTACAAGATGCTCGTCCTGAAGAAGATGACGCGCGCCTTCGAGCCCGGGGATCCTGTTCTCGAGCTGGCCGCCGTGGGCAAAGACGTCCCACACAGCCGTCCGCCCGGCGAGGAGCACTGGGTCCACCGTCCAGAGCAGGAACTCGTCGACTCCATCATCAACGGTCAGGAAGTTGGCCACTACTACCTCATCCTGGGTGAGAAGGGCTCCGGGAAGAGCAGCATGCTCATTGAAGCCATGCGCAAGGTCCAAGGCGATGGCGTGGCCATGTTGGAAGCCCATGCGGACCCCGAAATCGTGAGAATCCGCTTGGGCAAGGCCCTGGACTACGAGTACCACGAAGATTACATTGGCGGATACTTTAGTGAAAGAGGCCCGCGAGACATGGGGGCCCTGCTGGACATGGAGCGCGCCTTGAATAAGCTGGAAAAGGTAGCCATGAGGCTGTTCCGCGCGCGCAGAAAGCCTCTCGTCGTCATTGTCAACCAGATGCACCTTTTGCGCAACGACGATGAGGGCCGCAAACTGATTGAGCTACTCCAGCAGCACGCTGAGCAGTGGGCTGCTGCCGAATTGGTCACCATGGTCTTCAGCTCCGACGACTACTGGGTTTACGAGCGCCTCAAGCAGCTCTCCACCAGGATGGAAGTGTTGCCAGTCACCGACTTGCCCAAGCAGCAGGCCGTCCAGGCGTTGCAGCGCTATCGTATGCGCTACTTTGGCGAGAAACTGTCCCAGGCCCAGCTCGACGATGTGTATGACCGGGTTGGAGGCCGGTTGAGCTTCCTGAATCGTGTAGCCAAGAGTCAAGACATGCTCGACACGTGTGAAGGCATCAAGGAAATCGAGAAGAGGTGGTTCTTGAACCAGTGTTGGATTATGGGTACGGAAATGGATGACGATGTCATGGATCAACAGAAATGGGCTGTAAGTGATTGGTTTTTATATATAAAAAAAAAGAAACAGAGAGAGAGCGAGAAGAAAAGGAAAACATACATCCCCGCTCGCATTCTTTAACCCACAATATAACAAACTAACTGCATTTTCTTCTCTCTCTAAACTTTACAGGCCGCGGCCATGGTACTCGCCCAAGCTCTAGTTGAACGGGAAAATGACTCGGCCAGCACATATGATCCAAGCCAGGGCCATATTTTGCCGTCCTATCCTTTCCACATCGCCCAGGAAATCATGACGCGATGCGACTTCATTCGAGATCTCGACAGCCTCAACCTGTTCACAATCACCAATCACGCCGAGGTGAGGGCAAGCAGTGTGCCCATGCAACGTGCTTTTAGGGAGATCTGCGACCAACCTGGATTTAAGCAACACCTGGAGAACACCATCGAGAGGATTGCCGCCATAGAAAGCTTGGGACGAACAAGAGAGCTGGTAGCAAAGGATCTGGTTCTTGGCGGCAAATATCATATCGCGCAGGAGCCTAACAAGTTTACTGTGGAGCTGAAGATGCCTGAAGAAGACCAGGAGAAAGATGACTGAGCGATGCGAATGCTACGAGAATCGTGCATTTCTTTTTATTCTCTTTTGTAAGATGCATCGCCTCGTGTGCACGGAGTGCAAAATGTAGAGGGCCATGTCTAGACAGATTTTCTTTTTCTTTGTGTTTTTGTGTTTTTGTGTTTTTATTTTTATTTTTATTTTTGTATAGGACCTTACTTCTTCTGCCTTTTCTCTAGCGAGGAGACGGGTGAACAGACCAACGACCGTGGGAAAGTCGACCGATGCAAAACGATGGAAATTGGGTAACGGAATAAAATCAAGGAGAGCTGCAGTTGTTGATTGGCTCAGCTTCGTATGTACGTGCTGTGGTAGCCTTGTTAATCAGGCACAAACTTTCGGTGCAAAGCTTTGGCCATACGCCAAAGCGCCAGCTCGTCAGCTCAACGCGTGCCCAGCCAGCTTTTTCCGCCCCACAGTCCACAGGGTAGTCGCAAAAACTCGGTCTCACGAAATCTCGACTGGAACTTGCAAAACACCACCCGGCCGGATTTCTAGCTTGCCTTGGAGCAATCGTTATTTAAGGGCGCGCATCTGACGTCATTTTGGAGTTTTGTTCCTGGTTCTGACCAGTAAGAACGCCATCACGACGCGCGTCGACGATATCTTGGTCAACATGGCCGACGTCGAAGATGGCCGCTCAGTCGCCGCTTCCGAGGGCTCTGGCGGCATGAATATGGATGAGGAAACCGGTATTGACGTCGATTTCGGCGCCATCGAGATTTTCGATAGCAACACAGCGCCCACTCTGTTTTCCTCCGGAGCACCAGAAGCAGTCATGACGGAAGATGCCGCCGTGCATTCGTCGTCTAAGAAGACAAAACGCGACAAAAAGGACAAAAAGGACAAGAAGCGACGGAAATCAGAAGACGGTGCGGGTCCAAGTTCGTCCGCCCCGGAACAAGGCGACGCGACGGCCAAGAAGCACCGCAAGCCGAAGAGCAAGTCAATACGCGACGTCCAAGTTCCCGACAGTCAACCATCGAATGAGAAAGCTGAATCAGCTGCCGGGGCCGATACCCCCTGTGGTCAATTGCAGCAGGAAGCTTCCGCTGTCGTCTCCCCAAAAGCAAACAACAAACGCAAGCTGTCTCACTCGGCTGATGGAAAGCGACGGAAAAAGCAAGGTTCCAGAAGTCAAGAGTCTGCGGGTCCGGCTGACAAAGAAGGGCACCATGGCTCTCAGGAGGCAAGCGCGACCTCTTTCCTCCTCAAGAACAAGGACAGACAAGGTGTCCCGGAAAGTGCCATTTATGAGGACAACGAACCGGAATCGGATCCCCAGGCATCGCCGACAGTCGCCCACCTGCGCCGACGCAGTCAGTCTCGAGAGGCCCGGTCGAGAGAGAATAGTATTCCTCGATCTGCGCAGATGGACGTCGATGCAGCAGATACCAGTGCCGGCGGACAACATGCTACAGACGCAGCTATCGATGCGGAGTATGAGGCGGAACGAATTGCGCGGGAAGCATGGGATGAGCACCGCAATGGACAAACAGGTCGAGACGAGATGGCGCATGGTGACTACGACACAGAGATGCCTGACCAGTATCCGCAGGCTCCTCTGAGCACAGGCGCGGCAGGCGAGGCAGACATGACGGCTGAAGCTCAGCTGACCAGCCCACAGCCCAAAAATAAACGATCTTCAAAGAAGAAGGCCAAGCCAACCTACTTTGAGCGGCCCAGCCCGGATATTCTGGTCGATGAGGACAATCAGAATGGGCTAGCAGAGCTGCCGTCGCCGTCGGCAATGTCGCCAAAACCTCGGAATCGGAAGAAACGCGCAGCCAAGAAGGAGTCTCGAGGCCGGAAACCGAAGAAGGAGAAGAAACTCTCACAGTCAATGCGCGGTGGATCAGTTGATGCACAAGACGTTCAGGCTGCTGCTGCCGCCGCTGCTGCTGAGAGGCGTAATCGCTTGACTGGGTACACACAAGGCCGGTTCAGTGATGCTGAACTGGCACGCATATCACGGGCAGTGGAAGGTTTCCGGGCGGACAATGGTCTGACCCAGCCAGAAGTGAATGAAGTAAGTACCATGCGTTCACCTGTTGTGAGGGAGTCAACCAAATCAATCAGCCCGTCAATGAGTTCGTAAAGCTAATCTGTATGCTCAGCTTATCCACGCCCCTGGCGGCACCACTGCCGGAGAAACGAACGCGCAGCTCTGGACTCGCATCTTTGCCGAGTGCCCCGATCGGCACAGACAGAAAGTGATTAACATTACGCGGAAAAAATTCCACAATTTCGTCGCTCGCGGCACCTGGACCCCAGAACAAGATGCCGAGCTCGCCGAGCTGATCGGTATACATGGCACAAAATGGTCCGTCATTGCGAGCCTCATCAATCGCCATCCGGAAGATTTACGAGATCGGTACCGCAATTACATTGTGTGCGGCGCAAATCAGCGCAAGGACGCATGGGATGAAGATGAAGAGGCCCGCCTTACCCAATACATCATGGAGTCAATGCGCGCCATTGATGTGCTGCGGGCCAACGAGCCATCCCGAGCTATTCTGCAGAAGAGCTACGAAGAGCTCATTGATTGGCAGGATATCAGTGAGCGCATGGATCGGACTCGCAGCCGATTGCAGTGTATCACGAAATGGAAATCACTCAACATCCGCACGCATGGTAGAGACAGGCTTGTGTCGACTCAACCTGATTCCCAGATATCCTTTAGGCTGGAGAAGGCCCGACGCCAAATTGCTGTCATGCCCAGCGAAGAACGATATCGTCTGGTCTCGGCTGTGGAAGGCACGGCGGTTAGTACCGACATCAGGATTCCCTGGCAGAAACTGGTGGACAAGCCTTTCCGAAACCGATGGCACCGCTACACGCAAATGCTTCTATGGCGGCGGCTCAAGGCGACTGTGCCGAATCCCACGAAAATCACTGTACTCGAGGCGGCCCAGTATCTGGTTGACCTTTACAAGCAAAACGGCGATCTTCCGGACGTGCCCGACGAGCTATTCGATGATGCGGACGAGATGGATTTCATACAGGCCATCGCGCCAATAATTCCAATTGGCTTCACCCAAGCGCAGCGTGCCCACATGAGTTCGGAATTCGTCACCGAGTCCGATGTGGAAGACGAGGACAGAGCAGAACAATATGGCGGTGCGGAAGCCGGCGCGGAAGGCGGTGCGGAAGCTAGCCATGGTGATGTCGGAGAGCAAAACCAGGCGCAGCCACAGCTCGTACAGGAGGAAGACCTTAAAATCGACCCTGCGCTGGCGGAAGCCGGGCCGACAACGACCGATTCAAGGCTGGCCAAGCGAGGCGGCAAGACGCCAGGGTCACAAAAGCGAAGCCGCAAAGCATTACGAGACGTCGACCCCATTGAGGACGACGTAATGCAGGAGGCCGAACAAGCGCAAGACTCTGGTTCAGAAGTCGACGTAGGGTCGCTTCGCAGGAAGAAGACGCCGAGCAAGTTTCAGTCGCCGCAAGGCATCAAGCCGGACGAGCAGTTGCTACCTGACGACGATGATAGTGTCATGGATGACATGGAGGATCTGCCTGCCGTGGTCCCAGCCGAGGTCCCAGCCGAGGCATAATGAGGACGTGCCGGCGAGCTGGTGGTTCGAATGCTGCGTGAGCGAGTGAGGCGTGCTTACTATATCCTGATTGCTTCTGTCACAAAGCCCGATGGTGCTGGCCACAAGGATGTCGGGGCCAGAAAGGAAGGGGCGGAGGGTTTTTTTCTTTTCTTTTCTTTTCTTTTCTTTTCTTTTCTTTTCTTTTCTTTTCTTTTCTTTTCTTTTCTTTTCTTTTCTTTTCTTTTCTTTTCTTTTCTTTTC
>SRPY01000415.1:0-28799 GCA_018360145.1 Claviceps africana | reverse complement strand
TCTTTTCTTTATTATTATAGTTAAAATATTTTCTCTTATCTTTAATATAGTATTTAGTATTTTAAATATAATAACTATATATTTAGTATTATATAAAATTAGTGTAAGATTTAGGTAAGCTTTACTATTAGTATATTTATATTAATAATATTTTACTAAGATAACTCTTAATATAATATATATAGTAATAGTGGCTTTTTTATATTAATATATACTATATTAAATAATATCCTAAGGCCTTTTAAGGTTAGCTAGTAATAGCGCTTTAGTTAGAATAATATAGGCAATGCCTTTTAGCTTTATATATAGTATTTTTAAAATTATTATAGTGTAGTATACTTTAAATGTAAATAATATATTTTAATAAAGAGAGGATATAGTATTTAATAATCTTTATTTAAAGAGAATAAGTAGTTTATTATTTAAGTATATTTAGTTTAAATTTAATTATATAGAAGAAATAATTAAATTAAGAAAGATATATACTTAATTTTAAGGTGTATACTTTAGTGTAAAAGTTATAATATCTTTAATATTTAAACTATTACTATTTATTAAAGAATTGTTTTTATTTTATATAAAATTATTATAAATAAATAGAAAATCTAAGAAGGTATTATTATCTATACTATTTAGTATATTATTTAAAGATAAAGTTAATACTATTAAAAGATATAATAAAAGAGGTTATTAAGATTAATTTACTTAACTCTATATTAAATTAATTTTAAATTAATCTTAAATAGAATTAAAATAAAATTAGCTATAGATATTTAGTATATAGACTAAAAAAAAAAACACTTTTAGTGTGTATAGGCCTTAGGAAATAGGTGTAGGCCTTAGGAAATACTATAGCTAATTAAATTATAATGCATAGCTCCACCAGTTTCCTAGGTCAACTGAGGTACAACACCCCGACCCAGCTGAGCTACTCGCAAAAACCCCAGCTGAGCTGTAGACTCCATGGCATCATACGCATCAAGACAGACCACGGGATCAGGGGGCGCGACGTGCGCGAGAACAAAAGGCTAAAGAGTCTGAGGAGCATGCGGTGAGTACTTGCCTTACTTAACTTGAGTAAGTGTACCAACCTAAAGGAAGTACTTACCAAGTAGGTAGGTAGGCAAGTACCAACTAAGGTTCTTGTTAAGTACCGAAGTACCTGGGTACCCAGGTGTCTGGGAGGTATCTGGTAGGTACTGCGCAGGTACTCGAGGTGCCAAGCATGCTGGCACCGTCTTTGGCTCACGGCAGCAGCGAATCACAGTAGTCCATCTCATGATGTGCTGTCTAGCGGTCCCCACACCAGGCTGCTCTCGGCCAAAGGCCCAGACCAGAATGACATGTCTGGTACGCCGTACATGCCCAGTACAGGCGGGGGAGGCCACGTCGCTCCGTGCTCCGTGCTAAGTGCTTAGTGCTCAGTAGGTACTCAGTACCCAAGTAGCAAGCAGACACCTAGTACTCAGCGCTCACCGCTCACCGCTGCGAGATAGGAGAGGCGGCGCGCGTGAGCACAGTGCATGCAGAGCCACGCACTCAGACCTCGCACCGTGTCCTCCGTCGCCGCAAGTACCTCGGGAGTAGCAGCCAGGCACCCTGTCCGGCCCCCGTCCGGCCCTCGTCCGGCCCTCGTCCCTCGTCCGTCACGCTGCAACCTCGTCCCGTCTGGGCACTTGATGCTTCGCGGCCTCCAGATGCCCCTCCAGACGTCCCGAGGTCGTCGTCTCCTTTGACGCGCGCTGTCACGCCGGCCCGTCTCCGCATCAGCCGATTCTCTGCTGTTCTGCTGCTTTATCTCGTGTCTCGCAGAACCCCCCCCCCCTCCCCCGGCCCCATTTCAGCGTCCTTTGCGTCCTTTGCGTCCTTGTTGTCTAGCGTTGTTCATGCGCCTGTTGTCTCTGGTCCCCCGCTCGGCGTCACCTGGTGGGTACCCGGACATGTACCCCTCGTGTACCTGAATACCCATCTACGCCCTGTCAGGTACAGGTAGATACCCGTGCAGTGCGTAGTGCGTAAGCCCCGACCCACGGGATCGTCGTTGGTGACATCTTTTGCGATAAGGCGGGGGGTCTCGCCGAAACGTTGGGGCGCCGTTCGAATCCGTCACCGCAATCCAGTCGCACCACATCGCCTCCGGTTCCTCTCTCCGAGTCCCCTCCGATTCCTCTCCCTTGCGTTTTGTCCAGACCGGTTCTTCTTTACCGCCTGGACCCGGACTACGACTACGGAAAACACGTCTTTTGCCGCGGCAGTTTTAAAACCAAGAGGGGAAGCAGGCGAAAAGACGGACCGGAGCAACAAGAGCCACAAGAGCCACAAGAGCAACACTCCCTCCCTCTTCCGCTTCATCATGGACAAGAGTACACGTCCATCGCAGTCGCAGCCCAGTGAAAAATCGTCCAGATCCAATCCCGGCATGTTAAACCCACGAAGATTCGAAGGTATGCGCAGCGCAAGTCTTCCTCGTTTCTGCCCCCCCCCCAAAACGCTCCCCGAGTCTGACGTTTCTTGTCTCGCAGAATCCTGGATCGAAGTGGCATCGCAGCCCTCCTCGTCGTCTCTTTCCAGCATCGGCGAGGAAATCGTCACGACCGGTCTCCGGGTTCGAGGTCCGAACAGCCATCGTCCTCGCCCTCGCCCTCGCCCCAGCCGCCTGCACGGCTCCTCGGCTCCGTCCCCGCCGCATCCCCGGGCGGCCGCCGGCAGTCAGGACGAGTACGACGAGAGCGAGAGCGACGACGGCAAGCTGCTGGCGAGCTCGGCCGAACACGACGGCGATACGTCGCCCGAGGTCGTAGAGCCCGTCTCCGAGACCGAGACCGAGACCGAGACCGAGGCCGAGTCGGACGGCGACGATGCCACGGCGCTCGGCCGTGCCACCTCGGAACCCCCCGTCTTCAGACCACAACCAAATGCCTTCTCCCACCCTCCACCGTCCGTCAACCGACGGCAAAGAAGCCACTCGGCCGCCACGACCCCGTCCTCGAGCATGCCTCCTCACCCCCACAGCGGATTCACCAGGCCTTCCTTCGCCCAGAGGTCCCAGACCCGGGTCCATCGAGCACGACCGTCCTTCATGGCCCCCTCGGCCGTCCGCGAGGACAACGACGCAGCCCTGAGGGCCTCCCTGACCACGCTCCTGTCGTGCGCCGCCGCCGCGCGAGGCCTGCCCAAGTCCAAAGAAGAGCCCGACACCTGGCCGGCGACCCGCCATGGCGTCGGGCCCAGCGACCAGCCCATGGAGCTGCGCTTCGTGCCCGAGTCGGAGCTCATGAACCACGAGACACGACCCGGGGACTCCCCAGACGCCGCCCGCGCAGCCAGACAACAAACGTCGGGCGCTCCTCCGCCATCCAGGTCTCCCGCGAGAGCAGCCCCCTCCTCCGCCGACAAGTCGAGGAGATCCATGTCGGCCGGCCGCAGCCCCCGCGCAGCCAAGAAGAAAAAGGTCCTCGCCGCCACGCCAGAAGACAACCTCGTCTCCCCCACCCTCCTCACCTGGGTCGTCAGCGCCGGTGTCGTGGTCCTCGTCTCCGTCGTCGGCTTCGGCGCCGGCTACGTCATCGGCCGCGAGGTCGGCCGCCAGGAAGCACAAGACGCCTTGTCCGCGAGCATCAGCGCCGCCAGCGAGACGTCCCACACGGGCCGCGAAGTCATCCGCACCTCGAGCGGGCTCCGAAAGCTCCAGTGGGGAGCCGGTGCCGTCAGTCGAAGCATTGTCGCGCAGGCATGAGTTTGGCCTCTTTGTCTTGTTTTTTTCCTTAACCCTCTCTGTCTTTTTTTTTTCTTTTCCATTTCGTTTTTTTTTTTTTGTTTTTTTATATAATTCCTTTTTCTTCTCTTCTTTTTTTATTCCCTCTTGAAAACCTCGACGAGTTGTACGAGACAAACGAAACACGAAACCAAGGAAATGAATGAAACGCACTCTGCGCGGGCGCACATGCACCCACCATCCAACGCGAATACGAAGCGCTGTTTTTCTCGTCTCTCCCTTTCTTTTTTTCTTCCTTTCTCTCTCTCTTCACTATCTGCATGCACGAAATGGCACGTTCCTTGGAGTTCTGGGGTCGGGATGGCGGGGTGCTCTGGGTTGTCGGGGACTGGGTAGAAGACCTTTCTAGGGGAGGGCAAGTTGCGTTTATGCATCTGGTTATACAGACTGTCATGTGGAATGGGTGTACACCTGTCTTTGGTTTGGTGATGCGTATTTTCACGGGACGGATGCTCCCACGATGGCGAATTGGCTTTTTCAATATTCATGTCCATCGTCATGGTTAGCTGCGCCTTGTCCATGACAACGGGTGTGGGTTTTGAGACATAGGACGGACCGGAAATGGATTCATTTACTCTTTTCGTAACGTTGGATCAGATCACCATTTTGAGCAGACAATCGATTTGACAAGACAACATAACCTGCACGTCCAGCGCAAAGGAGCACATTTACTTGATCAATAGCATCTCGTATTACTTTTTTCCATTCCATAACGCCAAAGGGATCCTAGATATAGCGCTAGCAGCGCGGAAGTAGAGTAGATACTCACCTCACAAATGTACAGCAGAAGCGACCATGACGGAATTGAAACCAGAAAGAAGAGAAAGGAAAGGAAAAGAAAAGAAAAGAAAAAAGAAGATTCGAGAAACGAGAAACGAGAAAGACGTGGTATCTACAAGCCAGCCTCGAGGTGGCCTTTCTGTTCGTTCGTGGCATGGATTCGCGCGACGTCACGTTACTGCTAAAGCTTCAAGCGTTTGCAATTGCAAGAGCCCCCAGGTGTCTCAGAAGTCTTTCGTGCCAACACAAGTTTGGCAGGTCAAATCCCTCAGAATCCCACTGGTAAGATAGATGCATGTGGTTTAAAAAAAAACACACACACAACTTTTCCAATAGCCCACGTCGAACATCAAAAAGCCACGGTAGAAGAAAAAGCAAAGCCATCAAACGCCACCGTCTTCGCAGAGGAAGAGCCTTGTCGCCACGAGCCCACGGATCAAGTGTATCAAGCCAACCAGGTCTATCGCCGTCCTTCCAGAGCATGGAAGAGACGACCTCTCAAAGCCCACAGGCAGTACGCTGCATGCATGCAACGCTGCCGCCAACTTGTTTTGAAATGACAGCCCACAAAAGCCCACTGATGCAGCAAAGCCCGCTGGAAAACCCGAAAACCCCTCGTGTGCGCGCCCTCTTCTTAGTCAAACGTCATTTTGGTGCCAGCGAAGCTCGAAGGAGTTCGGTTGGCACCAGTTCCAAACCCGCCGCCACCACGGCCTCCAAAGCCACCGCGTCCACCACCTCCACGACCTCGACCGCCTCCTCGGCCACCGCCTCCACGGCCGCCACCTCCGCGGCCGCCGCCACGGCCGCCGCCTCCACGTCCACCGAAACCACCTCCATCACGAGGAGGACGAGCACTTCCAAAGTCCAGGCGAACGTTGCGCGTATTCCTGCCATGACCAATGGAAGATCCGTTCAGCTGCTCAAGTGCGGCCGTGGCATTTTCAACAGAGCTGAAGCTGACGTAGCCGAAGCCCTTCAGGTTGCCGGAGTCACTAGGAAATAAAAAGACAATTAGTTCCTGGCCAAAGGTCTTCCTCGTGTGGGGAGCACATAGGTCTCGGGTCTGGACTTACGGGTCGGTAGGCAAACGAATGCTGGTAGGTTCAGCAACCTCGCTGAAGAAGTTATGGACGATGTCCTGATCAACGTCGAAGGGCAAGTTGCCGACAAAGAGTGTGTCGCTAGGGGGGCTGACGGTGTCACCGTGCTTCTTGGCACGATCAGCGGCACGGTCCTGAGCATTGCCGTCGGGTCTAGCGTTGGCATAGTCCAAGTTGAGGGTGCGGTTGTCAAGCTCAAAGTCCTGAAGACCCTCGTAGGCTTTGGTCGCGTTGGCGATGGTGTCAAAGTCAACATAGCCGAATCCACGGCTGCGGCCGCTCATCTTGTCAGTCATGACACGAGCGCTGACAAGACCCTCGAACTTTTGGAAGGTCTCGTTGAGAACATTGTCATCCACGTTCCAGCTCAGGTTGCCGACAAACAAGGTGGAAGCAGGTTCTTTCTCGTCAGTCTTGGCCTTCTTGGGAACAGAATCGATCTCGTCGTTGGCCTTGCGCTTCTTGGAAGCTGAAGCGTCCTCGGTCTTTGGCTTGGCTTTGTCAGACTTCTCAGAGTCATCCTCGGAGTCATCGTCGCTGTCATCCGAGTCTTCCTCAGAATCATCAGAGTCAGAGTCCTTGAAGAGTAGTTAGTCAACGAGTTGCAGTTTGATTTTCATGCGGCAGGTGTGTGAACCGACCTTGGCATCGGCGGCCTTCTCATCACTCTCCTCGTCAGAGTCGGAGTCGGAGTCTGCAGAATCTGAAGAGTCGACAGCCTCAGTCTTGGTCTTTCCGTTGGACTTGGGCTTGGCGGTCTCCTCGGACTCGGACTCGCTGTCGGAGTCAGAGTCGGACTCGGACTCGGATTCAACCTTCTTGGCAGCCTTGGCTTTGCTAGAGGCGGCAGATTTCTTGGTCTCAGCCTCGGACTCGCTGTCTGAATCAGAGTCAGAGTCGGACTCGGACTCGGCCTTCTTGGCAGCCTTAGCCTTGCCGTTGGCGGCAGGCTTCTTAGCAGTCTTCTTCTCGACCTCGGACTCGGAGGAGTCAGAGTCAGAGTCAGAGGAGTCGGCAGCATCGCTCTCGCTCTCCGAGTCGGACGAAGGCTCAGGCTCAACGACCTTCTTCTTCTTCTTAGGCACCTCCTTCTCCTTGACTACCTTCTTAGCAGCAGCCTTGGCGGCGTCCTTGGACTTGGCCTTGGAAGACTGAGAAGGCTTGGAGACGGCAGCATTCTTGACGGCAGGGGCGGCAGCGGCCTTCTTGCTCTCCTTTGTCTTTGACTTGGCCATGGTAGGTATAGATGAGGGCACGAGATATACCAGACACAAATTGGAGAAAAGATGGGGAGGGGAAATGGGAAGAAAGAGAGAAAATCCGCAAAAGGAAGTGGAAAATTCCCAAGAGAAAGAGGATGGAAGGAAAGAAAATCTTTGGTGTGGGCAGCAGGTCGATTCTCTTTATTTCTCTTCCGCCTTGCTGCACGTTGTGTTCCCTGCGCGCGGTGAAGAAAGTTTTTTTTTTTTTTTTTAACCAGTCAAAATGTGGGTCAGAGCTGGGCGGTGAGGTTGACATGACGAGTACGTACATTTTCTTCACTCATTGCGCAAAACGAGGTGCAGTGGATTTCGGCCGCTGGCGGCCTGAATAGTGAGGCACCACTTGCTTCCAGCGCCAGCATCGGCAGGCCGCCGTTTTGATGAACTCCGGTCACGGGTCAAGCCAGCGACCTGGTCTGCCATCCGTTCCATCAAGCAGAGGAACCATACGACGCCGACGCCGACGCCCCGACGCCCGGGGGTGCATTAGAAAACCATATCCTATCTGTCGACATGCCAACTCCCGAATCCGAGCTCTTCAAGAGCCAAAAGCCCAAGGTAGCGCCGACCTTCAACGGCGTAGACTACGATGACACAAAGGCCTTCAAGGCCGCCGAGGATGCCATTATCCGCGAACAATGGGTCGGCGCCATGAAGACGCGCATCGTGGGAGAGGAACTAGGCAAATGCTACATGCGTGAGGGCGTCAATCACCTGGAAAACTGCGGCGAATTGCGAGGTGCGGCGGACCCAAGATCTCTGATTTCTCCCTTCTCCGTTGCAACACAGTCAGAAATCGGAGCCTTCCTTGTTGGACTCGTTGGCCCCAGAATCCCTGTACTGACATGACGAGACTTGAGCAGAGAAGTACCTGCAGCTTCTTGCCACGAACAAGATCAAAGGCACCAAGTTTCTCCAGCAAAACTACCTGGAACAGAAGGATCATGAGCTCGATCTGGCGGCGAAAGTGCACACCGTGGACAAGATTGCCAAGCTGAACCACGGCCGGTTTTCGTCATGAGCTACGACGGACCATCCAGGGGGAAGGGCGCGGCAGTGGCTCTGGGAGAACGGCGCTTGAAGCTCATGACAACTCGAGTTGGCGGAGCCGGAGCATTGATGGGCACCATGCAATGGTTCTAACAAAGGACCATGGACGATGATGTGCTGCTGGTGGCGTCGCCGAGAAGCTGGAACACGCGAAAATGCTGTTCACAAGTGTGTATACATAGATATATATCAGGAAGGCCAATTGCCAACTCGAGTGTCGCAAATTAAAGTACATGAGAACACTTGGTCTCTCCCTCAAGGGCGCGGTGCGGGTTGTTTGCTGCTAGGAAGTCGGCAAGGCTGCGCAAGGCTGCGCCAAGCTGCACACCCGCCACAACTCCTCATTGGTCCCATCTCCACGGCCGTTTCCCAAATTTTAAACCACCAACCCGGACCCTCTGCAAACGCAAGAGCCTCGTCGTGCCGTCTTACACCAACTACTGTCCATCGCGAGAGGAGACACAAAAAAAAAAGATACACACACACACACACGCACACACGCAAAGAACCTCTGCGGCGACCACAATGCTCTGCACAAGGTGCATACGCGCCAGCGCCATCCGGCAACGTCTCCCACTGGCTCGAACATTCCACGCACCATCGCCGTTTCGCTCCTCCGCCGCCAATCCCAAACTCTCCTCCCTGGAGAGCGACGACCCGTCGGAATCGTCAACACGCCGCTCGATTTGCATCGAGGGCACCGTGCTCTCGGGGCTCAACTACACCAAGGGAAACCAAGACCCCGTGGCCAAGCGAGACGAGGAATACCCCGAATGGTTATGGTCATGTCTAGATGTCATGAAGAAGGCAGATGCCGCCGACGAGGATGCCGGAGATGAATTCTGTACGTTGCACTACGTTTCTACTGAACTGTGTTCTTTACTCTTTGCATAAAAAAAAGGAAAAAATAGACAAAAGGGACAAAAGGGACAAGAAAAAAGGGAAGAGCAAAACGGTGGCCCTCGTCCAATGCTCTTGTCCTATTCCCAGACAGTATGCAGCGAAATACACAGACGGCTCGTTTGGAGACTAACGCCATCCTGTGCAGCCAAATCCAAGAAACAAAGACAAATCGCGGCGAAGCGACAAAAGACGCTCGAGGCCAGACTTGTCGCCGAGGGGAACCTCGCGGCTCTGGCTCCCAAGGTCCCTATCCAGCATCAGTCGATCAATCTTCCCGGTGAGGAGGGTGGCAGTGTACAGGATAATATCGCGGCTGCCCAGAAACGACAGGAACTCAAGACGGCGATGCGGAAGGAGAGAAAGGCCAAGATCAAGGAGGCCAACTACCTCAAGTCCATGTGAGGGATGGATTCCGGCTGATACATGTCGAGGGACGGAAGACGAAAAAAGAAATGTACAACATTTGGCACACCACCATTCAATATGTACTATACTGCAATATAATATTGTCATGACACGCGGTTCCTTTTTCTTTTAATCTATCCATCTTTGCCAAACTGTCCAAAAGCTCATGCAGACTTTCAAGTACCACCAGGTCTGGCCATGTCCAGCGGGCGAAAAAAAAAAGGGAGGGGACGTGTATTTTGGTTACATGATGATAATTCGCGATGGAGCAAGTACTTATTGGCCATTACAATGCACTCAGGTCGAGCGGCACACTGCTACCTCTACCAGCTCTATACTTCTTGGGACCTCCGACAAAATCCCTCGGCTTGGGAAACAGACTTTCATCCTTGAACTGCCATCGTTGATCATTCACAGTGACTCTCGCCCCATTGCTGGGACTGGGCGATTGTGATGATTGTCGACTTGGACTCAGATTGCCGCCATTGGCGGACAGAGTGTATGAGCTCGGATTGAAAATGGCCTGACGCAAAGAGGATCCTCTGCTCCTCAACTGGAGGGGAGGCGGCGTCGATTGTGGTATCGCAACTGAGGGGGCTGCGGCGGGCGGTGGAGGAGGAGGAGCCGAGCTTGGTGACAAGGCAGACGCCGAGCTGGCTGGAGGAGGAGGGGGAGGCGGCGAATGTCGAGCTCGTGGAGAGAGAGGGCTCGTGGGCAGAGGAGGTGCCGAGGCTGGCGGCGGCGGCGGCGGCGGGAGGACGGCCGGGGTGGGTTCCGAAGAGGTCGGCGGAGGCGGAGGAGGCGGAGGCGCGGCAAAGGAATTCGGCGCTGCGCTCGACGGCGGCGGCGGCGGCCGGAGCGCGGCCACAGCTGGAGGAATCGCCCTTGATTGCGGCTTTCGTGAAGTTGGCAAAGGGGGCGGTTTCTTGCCTATCGGCGGAGGGGGCGGTTTTGATGCTCCAAGCGACGTGAGCTTGCGCAAGTTGCTCGCACCAGCCGGGGGCGGTATCGGCGGACCACGCCCGGGTATGGCAGGAGCCGCACCTCCCGGTGGTCTCGGAGCACCTGCAGGTTTCAGGGCTGGCATTCTGGACTCGCCGGGGTCGGACAGATACGAGGCCTCGGAAGTCGCGCCAGTATCCACGCCGCCTCCACGCTTCTTCAGCTTGGGCATGCCCCCGACGAACAGGCCGCCGAGCTGAGGGGCAGGGTCCACGGCAGGAGCCGCTGTCTGACCGGCGGATCCCTGGTCACTGTTGCTTCGTGCTCGGTTTGCCAGTAACGGGGGCGCGAGACCGCCGGGAACGGGAGGCGCACCGCCGACGGGAGGGCCGGCCGACGACGTCGCCTTGCCGACGACGGGAGCGGACCGATCGTTCGTGACGGCCTTCTTCAGGGATTTCCCTTTGCTTATGTCGGACAGCAGGGCATTCTGGGGGCGCAAGAAGACGACATGCGGGTGTCAGCCACCGGGGCCAAGCAACGCGAGGCAGTTCTACTTACTCGATTGCCAGCGGCAGGAGGTCGCGCTGGAAGGCCAGCCCCTCCCGGCGGTGGCGGCGGAGGGGGAGGAGGAGGCGCCGGCATCTCCGAGGTTCGACTGGTCGTGCGGCAGAGAAGTTCTTCGAGGCCGAGGCGGAAAGCTGAAGACGGCGGATTGCCCGGCGAGGCAAGGAAGCAGAACGGCGAACCTGCTGCCTCACGATTCGTCCAGGAGAAGAGTCTGGAACTCCTTGGCCAGTCGGCAAAGCGGTGCGACCACGCTCTTGTAGAGAAGAGAGAAACTGCTACGCTGAGACGTGACCGAGGACGGGGTTGTCAAGGTCCGGCCTGGGAAGGATGTAGGTTCGTAATTATCCAACGTCGGAAGCTTGCGCAAGCTTTCGTCATCTGCAGTTGCAGTTGCAGTTGTAGGGCGGGACGCGGGACGGACGGTTGTGGCTGGTGGCTGGTGGCGGAAGGACCGGCAGGCGCTACACAGCCACAACTGGTGGTGCATGCTCGTCCCCTCTGCTGCCGGCCGATTTTTTGAAACCTCGTCTGGACCTCAGTCACGGCTCACGACCTCCCTCCCTCCCGCAAGCGAAGCGCGATACAGCCATTGCGCAACGACACGAGCCCAGCATCATTGCCACACTCAAAAGAACGAAAGAACAAGACCATGAATCGGCCCTCCCCTCGAGTCCTCGGCTTCATCTGCGAGTCTTGCGCCTCGACGCGGACTCGGACCCGGTTTCGGACGCTGCCACGACCGTCCGGCCATGACGGCCTCCCCTCTTCACGAGCGAACCCGTCCGCCCTCCCACCTTCCCGTAAGACGACCCCCGCCGCGAGGTGGACGTCCAGTGCCGCGGCCGTCGGTCCTGCGCGCGACCGCGAGCCGCATCACCATCATCCACAACACCAACACCAACACCAACACCAACAACCCGCTCCCTCGCCGGTTCCCAACCCCGTCACCACGCCCGCAGCGCTGGCACGCGCCGCACAAGACAGCACCAAAAAGTTCCTCTCCGTAGACGGCATCCCCGCGCCTCAACTGACCAACGCGGCCCTCGAATCGTGCCTCCGCGCGGCCTCGGCCCTCCACCCGCAGCTGAAGCGCGCAGAGGCCCAGTCCAAGGCCTCGGCTTCCAAGCTCCTCACCCTGGGAGCCGAGCGGACGGGTGCGCGGCTCCCCATCGACGCCGCCATCCAGGTTGCCGTCGACGCCATCTCCCGCGCAGCCTACACCATCGTCGTGCACCCCAACGTCGAGATGACCCCCGAGTGCCTCGAGCTCTACGTCCAGACCCAGGCGCAGCTCGGGCGGCCCGAGTCGCTCCCCTCTGTCCTGGAGCTCTACGCCACCAAGCCCCGGCCCGTCGTGCGCGACGGCCAGGTCACGCACGTCAGGCAGAACCCCAACGCGGCCGCGCGCGCCATCGAAGAGGACGTCGCGAGCCTGGCCCTCGAGACGGCCATTGAGGCCAGGAACCTGGACGCCTCGCTCGGCATCGTCGAGGCGGCCTACTGCGTCCCGGCCTTCAAGCGCCAGAAGCTGATCCGCCACGGCACGGCCCCGGCCCTGGGCCTCGCCACCCTCCCGCTCGGCATCCTCGGCCTCTCCACCGCCTACGCCGCCTACTGGCAAAACACAATGGACGTGTCCACCGCCACGGGCATCGGCGTGGCCGGCATATCGGGCTACTTTTTCGTCGTGGGCTCGCTGGGCGTCATCGCCAAGCTGAGCAACAAGGACCAGATGAGGAGGGTGACGTGGGCGCCCGGCACGCCCCTCCGCTACCGATGGCTGCGCGAGGACGAGCGAGCGGCTCTGGACCGAGTCGCCTGCGCCTGGGGCTTCAAGGAGCCCTGGCGGCACGGTGAGGAGACGGGGCCGGAATGGGAGGGACTGAAGGAGTACATGGGGTACAGACAGATGCTGTTGGATCGTGTCGAGTTTATGGACGGCATGAATTAGGTTTTCTTTGTGTATACAATACTACTTGTTGTTATATCCTTTCGGGAAAGACACCTAGTCAAAGCTAAAATATATAATGCTTTTTTAAAAATGTAATAAAAGAAGAAGAGAAGACAAGGGATGAAAAGAAAAAGAGAGAGAAAAAGGGGGGAGACAGGTTAGGAGAAACAAGAAGGAAATGGATAATTGAAGGAGCGAATAATGAAATATGGAGGAAAATATGGAAAGACGGAAAGGCGGGAATGTAGTCTCAAACTATACGCCGTACAAGACGACGGCAACAACGACGGCAAAACTGCAAAAGACAAACCCAACCACAGGAAGCCTGCATCAAACCTCGTCAGGCAAATTCTGCGCCGCCCTTTCCTCCCTCCCTCTGTCATACTTGGTCCTGGTGGAGATTCTCGTACGAGATTTCGTACTGTGTCGTTTTCCAGATCCTGCCGTTGGTTTCCGAAACGCCGGGTCGGGCCATGGACGCGAGGATGGACACCTGGCTGGTGCTGGCGTCGGCGTGATACCGGGCAATGCTGCGGCTGGAGCCTCCGGGAGGAGGTCCCGAGTAAGGATGCCATTCCCGGTGGCTCGGAGACCGAAAACCCCGTCGGGGGATGGATCCGAGGGTGCAGAGGCGCCCTTTCGAGTCGGACGCCGAGCTGGCACCCGTCGCAGCCGAGGCAAAGGCGTTGGGGAAGATGAAGGCGAGGACTATGCGGCACATGGGCATGCAGGCGCAGATGATGGCCACGTTCTGCTCAGCCATTGCCCAGAGAATTGGGATGATGTCGTCTGGATGCAATAGACACTCTGTCAGTCGCAATGGGAGCCGAGAGCCCTTGCGGACACATCTCAAGGAGCCAACTTACACGTAATACCAGTAGTTTGCGACGGGGACCCGAGAGTGATGGCCCTCATGATGGAGCTAACGGTGGCGCTTTTCGAAGCCAAGCTAATTAGGTCTCCGTCACTTCTCGATGCATTCATGTTTGTCGTGGCAAAGGAGTCGGGGGGAACAGCGGCAAGAATTCAGGGGCGCATCAACTCACAGTCCTCCTAGAGCAAACACGAGGACCAGGGTCCTTTTCTGAATCAAGGGCAATTTGCTTTGCCAGATGGGCTGTATCGGGAGCAGCAGGATGAGAACGTCTGTGGAAATGGAGAAAACGGCGTTGGCATATCGAATCCCAGGCAAGCTGATGCAAGTCGACCGCACGCTCTCATCCCACGCGCCCTCGATGGGGCTGCACTGCCAAATCGAGACGCCGACGGCAGCAATCATGTCTGCAGCGATGATGCCCAATAAGGTGCAGGAACAGACGCGGAACCATCGTTGGACGAACTCTCGCAGGTAAAATAGCAGAACGGATGATTTGGTCAGGCTGGCGGTGATGTTGCAAAATATCTGGGCGATATAGTAGAGCTATTGGGAACGAAGACGACGCCGCAGGCCCGTTAACATGATTGCTTTCCTTTCCATGTTCCTTCTCTCGAGACCCTTTGAAAACAAAACCATTTACTTGCCTTCAACACCACGAGTTCATTGTCATGGGCCACGTCTTTAACGTGTTGGCCCAGCCTATAATGGTACGCAATCATCGTGAGGATCTGCACGACAAAACTACATGCCTGCATCAGGGGGGCACTGCATTAGTAAAAAGACACTTTGCGTCTCTTCCAGAAGAAACGTATGGCACACTCACAAAAGAGACCAGAATAACCAAGTCATCCGAGCCCAAGCCACATTTCGTACAGGCCCGACTCCAGAACCGAATCATGACGAATGTCGGCGTCAGGACAAAGAAGACTGAAGATAGTGCAGTGGCCCGACTGACGTTGCCGAAGCCATCCCCGTTGCCAGCGGCCATGGCGGTCTGTTGCTTCGAAGCTGGCCTTTTTGATGGGCAACGATCCTTGTCACTGCGAAGGCTTCTCTTCCGAGTGTCGGAACTCAAGACTCAAGTCGACCTCGTTGGACGCTGAATCTCGTCATGCCGGGGGAAAAAAGCGACAGCCCGGCGACGAAATTGATCCAGAAAGTGGCCTCCGATGTTTGAGGGACGATGATTATTCCGTCGACAAACGTAGCAACGTTTCTGCACCACAAAGTCCGACTGTGCAGTCCGAATGTGCAGTCCGAATGTGCCGTATAGCAACACAAAGGGCAATAAGAAGCCTTTTTTATCGGACCGGGTATCATTTTGCCGGGTCAGGATCTCAGAACAGAACGAGAGCAGTCACAGCAGCAGCAACAGCAACAGCATCAGGCGTCTTGTCATGCTTTGTCATGGTCCAGCTGATGCCTGGTTTGGAGCTCGACAGTTGCTGAAGTAGCAGAGAGTCTGGTCTGAAGAAATGGCATTGTTTCCTTCGACACGGCAGGAAGCCATACTGATCGGCTTGCTACCATTCTGTCCCGGGAAATGAGGATGAATCCGGAAAACCAAAAGAGCCGATATGCTGTGGCCCGCTGCCCTCACCCTTGTTCAGTCTTTATGCACGTCGCGATGCACGTTTCCATGCATATACATGTGTACATGTGTACATGCATGCATACTATGTACGTACAGTAGATGCTGGAAATTCCGGACATTTTGCCATATGATTCTGGCGGCACAGATTCCGAAATTGCTCAGGCTTCCTATATGTTGTTCATGTCTGGTTATGTTTGGCTTTGATAAATGCAAGCTCTGTCCCTTGCTTGGCTGGCTTGGCCAAATCGACGACGATTGCTCAACCCGAACTTGTGAGGTTTTTTTTTTTTTTTTTTTTTTTTCGCTTCCGAGCGAGCTTCTCCCACTCGACCAAGCATCCGAACCATTTCTCTCACTTGACAAAATGTAGCCAATTTTGATGCAACTCGTATTTGTCATTTTAAAGGCGCCGCGAATGACGGTAGCTAGACCTGCAGAATGCAAAGACTCAAGAGTGGAAATTGGGCCACAATGCAGCAACCTCCTTGTTGGGCACTTCATCAGTTCATCCCGCCTTTGACCCTGCCTAATATCGCCTCCAGGTGTGTATATCAGACACCGGCTCCATCTCCGTCCACGGGCTACAAATTCATCTCGACAAGATTATTCCAGCCAATGAGACGGCCGAAACTCGCCACGAAAAGCAAAGCCCACGGCATTAAACACTCGGCGCAGGTGGGAGGCTCGAAACCGAGGCCAATGCCGCGCAGAATGAGATTGCCTCCCAGGAAGCCATGGACAGACACTCTTTTCTGTGCGGCCGTGTGCCGTTTGAGCCATTTCTACATTCCTTGGAGCACGGAGCGGCACAGCGGGAATGCGCGGCCCACAGACTGGCCCACAAAGCAGAGCAGATAGAATGAACTCAATTTTTTCCAGCCATCGGGCGGTGCAGCTGACGGACCGCGACAGCAGAGCTGGTTGCCCAACGCAGGCAACACTTCAACCGTCCAGTCGAGAGACGGCCGTGTGACTCGCCGTGCTTTGGCCTCGACTCTTGACTCTTTGGGGTGTAGTGAGAGGAAGCGAGCCTCATCGCCCGTCTACCCTGTCGTCGTCGTCGTCGTCGTCGTCGTCGTCGTCGTCGTCGTCATCGTCGCGTGCCGTCGCGTGCCGTCGCGTATCTGCGGGTGCATGGGCTCTGGATTGACGGCATCTGCCCGGGGCCGCCGTGCCAAGTGGGGGGTTTAATCTGCCTGTCGATCCAGCGTGCTCGCGGCGGGATATCAAGTCGAACCAGGATGGGAATTTAGGAGGGGTCCAGAGATTCAGGGATCGCTCGTGAAAGCACTACTCTCCCGCTGAACCACGACCGACTCGTTGGTGTTGTGTGAGTTTTGCCGGGAAAGGGAGAGAGAGCCACGAAGCAGAAATGCCGACGTGGAAAACACGCTCGCTCCTTCCCTTGTGGACGACTCGCCCCTTTAATGTTACATGCCGCCCAAGTACACGTGCTGCAGAGCGTCTTTTGCATTTATTAGCTGTCTAATGCAAAATATGCTCAGCTGGTATCTGCGAAAAAAGACGTGTTGACGTTCAGCAGCTTAGAGCAGGCTAATATATCTCATTCGTTAATAGACCCCGCTTTCTCAACGAGCTGCTCGCTAGGACACAATATTTGCAGTTAGACATCTACTAATTCTAATAGTATTGTATCTATTAATTCCATTACACCCCCAAAGGCTAATATAAGCGGCACCTTTTCTATAATAATACCCTTTCACAAACGCACACCGTTAGATAGAAAACTGCAAATACTGACATGATTTTCGCAAGCTAAGCTGCTGACGTCTCAACCCCTACCCAGCACGCTATCGAGACCCCCCCAATTTCCACTTTAGTAGGTACTCCGTAAAGTACGGTGAGTCCAGGTAATCCCCAACATTTTCCCATACAACTGTGGTGTAAAATAAAAAGCCGAGCATGACTAAACAAAACAACGTATTGCTCGCTGAAAGAAAAGAGAAAACTTGCTTTTCACGGCAGGCCATCCAGTCCAAATGTCCCATCTCATCCTCCTCGCGAGCAGGTACAGCTACGCACCTGTCCGCCCCTGATTGTGTCATCTTGATCGTGATCCTGTCAACTCCCTTCACATCCCTCCCCTCCAAATCGGCTCATGAACAGTTATTGATCTCCGCACGGTAATCTTATTAAAATCTCTTGACGGGCAAAGTAAAGGCCCCGACTTGTCACGGTCCCTGCAGCGAGAATTGGCTACATTATACCAAGTACATATACATATTCTGTACATGGCTGCGTGCTGTCGTGTCATCATTCATAACGAATGACGTCCACCATATCATCTTCTTGACCGTTGCCAAGGCAGATAGAATGAATCCAACCTCATCCATCTACTAGATTCGCCCCAAAAGTACCACAAAATGATTATGCTGCTGCTGCTGCTGCTTCTTCTTCTTCGTCTTTCGAGGTTTTCATATTCCAGGCCCCTACTTTGCGAAAGTAGCGACACACTCGCTCGACGCGCATTACATGACGTGTGGGCAACGAGTACCCTATCCCGCCACTCTCGACACCCACAGCGGCGTTGACTCGAAGTCCGCTTCCTTCTCCTGTCGTTTTCGGGCACGGTATAGCTTGAGTCCCAGTTCGTGTTCTTCTCTCTGAATATCGGCCAGCTCTTGTCGAAGATTGTCCACTTTCTGCTTCTCTTCATCCCTCTTGCGCAAGACGTGCTCGCTAGCCAGCAGGTTGTCCCGTGGCATGAGCTCCGTTATCTGCTTGATGCTTTTTTCGATATTGACTCGTCGGTGAAACAAGGCACTTGTCTGCGCGTCAAGTTGGGAAACGAGGTCGCCGCTCTTTCCCTGGTGTGGCGCAAGTGGAAGGGGCTTCGACATGGACAAACGGGATGACGGACGGTCACGGTCCGCCGGTGTGGTGTCGCTCACGGACCGGTTCTGCGGACCCTGGCTGCGGCGATTGGCAGAGGCACCTTGTTGCTGCTGTGGTTCCCTCATGGACAAGAAGGGAATCGACATATCAATGGCTATTGGTTGTTGTGAGCCCGAGGACCTGCTGCGTCCACCTGCTACAGGTCTACTACGATCCATGACGCCGAGGACGGGAAGCGGCGTTACGGTTTCCTCGGTGGACAGTCGGGAAGTTCCTGGATCCGAGGTTGCGTAGGTCGTGAAACTGAAACGCGACAGCACCGGAGCCGAGGAAGCAGCCTCCGTTGGAGAGTCTGATGGGGCCATCTGGGCTGTCATCAAATCTCCCCCTCCTGCTTCTCCTGCGCTCTCCGCGATCCCGTTTGAGATACCCATGTCTGAATGTTTGTGGTTTGATGCCGGGCTTGCGTTGGATGAGGCAGGAGCAGGTTTCCTCCTGATGACATTGAGAGAAGGGCGGAACAAGTCGAACGGATGAGATCCGAGAGCCTGAGTCTGTAGGTCGTTGGAGGGCGCACCATACAGAGGTCCTGCTTCTTGGGCCAGGATCTCAATGTTCGGGAGAGTAGGATACGTGCTCTCGGATGTTGCGCATTGCTTCTCCGCGCTCAGTTGAGCATCCGCGTGAGCCGGTGCTCCTTTCTGCTTGTTCTTGGAGCTGCCTTGGAGTAGCCTTCGCATGGCACGTCCGCCAGTACTGGTTGTTGATGTTTCCGTGCCAATAGAAGACGCTTCGGAAGTCTCAGTGTGGCCAGGAGCCCTTTGTTTGACTATCTTTAACGGTGCAACATTCAAGTCATCCCTCACTGGTTGCACCACTACAGATCGGCCACTGGCACCGTTCCACGGAGGGCGACGACTAAAGGCAGCCGGCTTCGCCATGCCCATTAGGCGCATTCGCTGACTGAAAGATGACGACGACGAGGACTTGGCGCTGTCGTTTGCCGCAGCAGATATTGTTGTTTGGCTGCCGTATAATTGCCCAGCCCCGAAGGCGTCTCGTGATAATGCACCATTCTCAGGATAGTTGATGGCCTGCCATGTCTGGACTTGCCGATACCCGGCTCTTTCATCCGGGGGAGTTATGTCATGGCGTCGTGGTGGTGGCACAGCGTTCCGATGGTGATCCTCAGCTTGGGCGGTTTTTGGAATACTGAGTATCCGCTGTTGAGAAGGTGTGATGCGTGAATCAAGGTGGCTTCGATTTGCCAAGGCTGAGTGCTGGACATGATCAAAATCATCCTCTATCGGGGACACGTCTCCGGCATCTAGCCTGTGCACAAGCCAAGTTAGCATTTCCGCGGCAGGCACGAATTCTCGTCTATCTCGCAAGGTGCCATGGATATGTCGTTTGAGCGGACCGTCTGGCCAACATAATTTCTTACCGTTGTGCAGCGCCGGCGAGATCTGGCGAGCTGGGGGGTGAAATTTGTAGAGCGGCTAGGCCGCCTAGACTATCGGACGAAGCCAGCGTGTACTCGGGTGTGGGGGACGACAGCTCCCCGTCGCTGTGGCTATACACTGATGACGCCGGCCTCCAAGCAGAAGCACTTTTTCTTCGCTCTCTTTGGCGTGATCGTCGAGAGCTTCGCCGTGGCGGAGCAATTTTCGAGCGTATCGATCCGAACTCGTTCTGTGATGGAAGTAGCACACTGGTTTCGGAGAAGGCAAGATTAGTATGGTGCTCGGATCCCGGTCAAAATGACGCGCATGTGAACGACGGAGTTGCAGGTCCCTGGTCACTCGGGCCCGGCCTCCTGCACACGGAGGCCATGCACATGCGCAGGTGGCCCTAAGATGGAACGGCCAGCCAATATCGTGCTCGTCCGCTGAAACAGATGGAACACAAACATCCATGAACAATAGGTGAAGTCTGGCCAAATCAGCCAGGCGACCCCATCAACGCTAAAGCCCGGGCTTGCTTCAGGACATGGCAGCCCCTCCGTCGCTGCCGCGGTGGACACGGTGGGTTTTCTCGATTGCCGCGCCACATACCGTACGCAAGAGTCGAGGCAGGCATGAGGCAGAGGAAACACCATGTTTGACTTACACGTCGACACAGTGGCGCTGAGGCACTATTCTCCCTCTTTGTACTGCGTATCGATGAGGACCATTGACGCTGAGATCGGACAAGCCAAGAGCGTCGAGTGGTTGCGGGACATTATCATTGTCGAGCTCTGCCCAGTACGAATCGTCCGGGCGGACGACTCGCGTGTGCCTCGGAACCATAGGCTGCCAGCTAGGCGCACGAGGGTGATGGATGGTGTCTGCTACGACGGTTGGCGAAGATTCGGCTTGGTGCTGACGCCACGTGATGGCCGAAGGGAGGCTTGGCTGCTGGGAGGTGGTGGACTGAGCGGCTCTGGTGGGTGGATTCGAGGGAATTCGAGAGGAAGGATGGAACGGCGGAACGGTGGAACGGTGGCGGTTCCCAGAGCTTGTCAAAGTACCATGGGCTCGAATTGTGCGTGCCGGGAGCAAAGGAGCAAAGGGAGCAAGAGTTTTGTTCTGTCAAGGACGCAGAGCTGGTGGCACAGACGACACGGACGTCGAGCAAAACAAACAAAGCCGACAGAGCCGACAGAGCCGGCGCCTTGGTTCGTTGGTTCGTTGGTTCCTTGGTTTCCAGGCTGGGGGTTGTCCAGCCGTCTCTTGCACGCGGCGCGGCAAGAACCCAGCTGGTGGTGGTGAGTCGTGGCTTCCGTCAATGGTTCGAAGGCGAATGCACGTGCACGCCGCAGCAACTGTGCACACCAGTTACAGCGCACGTGCACACGCGCACAAGCAATTGATGCTCAAGGCCGGCCGGCTGTCGCAGGTGGCAGGTAGGAGGCAGGAGGCAGGAGGCAGGAGGCAGGAGGCAGGAGGCAGGAGGCAGGAGGCAGGAGGCGATTCTAAGAACAAACAAACTATCGAGTCCAGTCTGGTCTGGTGCAGACAAGAAAGGAGCAAGGAAGCCCAGCCGTGGCCCGGCCCATACATCCATATGTATATCCACGAGCAGTCATGTAACGAAAGGGGATCATGGCCCCCCTCCTGACGTGTCTCGGGCCTTCATGGACGGACGAACATGCAACAATGAACATGCAACATGCCGACGTAAAAGCTCAGCCAGTCTTGCTCGGTCATCCTGCGCATTACTGCTTCCGCCCCAATCATCATTGGCGTCTTTCTCAACCCTGGCGGACCAACCCGGGCCATCCTGGCAATCCTGACAATTTTGCAAATTTCATGCCTGCCGCCCGTTGGCATCAACTTTGGCTTTGGCTACGGCTACGGCTACGGCTTTCGGCTCGTCGACTTATCCCACAAACCATTCGTCGCGGGCTTTTCGTTCCTTTTCTTCTTCCAAGGACGCCATGCCGCCAACATATCCAAAAGTCGACTGGTGCGACGTGATACAAGAGCAGAAGCGGAGAGGTCAAGGCAAGACGATAGGGACCAGACCACGCTGCCTTCCTAGTACCGAGCACCGCAAAGATGCTCGGCCGGTCGAGGACGAGACGTCGTTGTTTGATGTGAGCTCGTGCAGCTCGTGCCGCTCAACTGGCAAGCGAAGCCGACGTCGTATCGACCAGCCGTCCATCAGCCACCACCGGTGACCATCTGGCATCCCCAATCTCTATGCGCTACCAAGGCGGCGGCGGCGGCACCTGTTTCAAGACCTGCCGCAAACAAGCAAGAGAGCTGTAGGCCAATTGTCTACGCCGTCAACGGTCCCGTCATCTCCACAAGCCAACCAATGCCGGCCGTCAGCAAGGACCCGAGAGCTATTCTGCCCGAGGCCTAGTGCTCTCCAATGTCTCGATACGGCAGCCGCTGTTGTCGATTTTTGTCTGTCGCGGAGCGGACAAGGGTGCCGCAACGTTTATTTCTCTTCCATCGCGAACCGAGTAATAATAAGGGTCCTGGGGTAGAGACTGTCACAGGTCGACAACCACAGACCTTGCCGCAGCAGGCAGCGTCCTGGTTCCTCATGCGCCCGCGCCTCGGCAGTCGGCTAGCGCGGAACATGATTCAGGCGAGCGAGAAACCACACCTGTCCAATCGTCAGACTGTGGGAATAGCTGAAACGAGCCGATTTCCAAATGTCTGCTGGGAGTATAGGCTGAGGAGCTCTGCGTCTCTGACGATGCGGACGGCTTGTTTATACCTGGCACGGTGATGAGCCGGCAGCGTCGTCTCATCGAAGCACTTTTTTTTTTTTTTTTTTTTTTGGATACGGAACGTTTGCCCGACGCCTTCTTCGGGATTCTTCCCATTCCGTGTCAAGTAATTTACTAACCCTCATGCGAATGGGGTGTGCAATCTCTTTTCCACGCAGCATAACATACCCGACAACATGCCATGATACGAAACCAAAAATGGAACACGCTCAACTTTTCCTTGTCCCGGTTATGGCGACAAGAGCGCAACCTATGCAATGATCCACAACGACAACCACAAA
The DNA here is from genome assembly GCA_018360145.1 of Claviceps africana. Taxonomy (NCBI): domain Eukaryota; kingdom Fungi; phylum Ascomycota; class Sordariomycetes; order Hypocreales; family Clavicipitaceae; genus Claviceps; species Claviceps africana. The sequence goes on along the minus strand of SRPY01000415.1, from coordinate 6,225 downwards.
AATAACCACAAAGTGCTCATCCCCAATGCAAATCCCGAATGACCCCTCCCAATACGCCCAGCAGCACTTCGCCCGCCGGGGTCCGAACCAGCGCTATCCACGGTCCCGTCGTGCCGGATCCTGAACTCGACGCTCAGCCCGGCCGGCGAACAAGCAGTCCCAGCAGCGCAGTCCATGACGACGCTCCACTGTCCGCTGGCGCAGCGTTGAAACGACTTCGTCATGCAGTTCCACTGACCCTCGGGCGCACACGACGAGCCCACGGCCTGCTCCCGCCTAAATAGCCCATCGCTGGGTATGCGTTGCTCCAGCGAGCCGGCACATGCAATCGGTGCCAGGAGAGACAGAATGGCGAGACACGAGAAGAGATGATTCCGTGGGAGTATTGGCGGACAAGAGGACATCTTGTGTGTAGGGTAAGTACGTGTCGGAGCTGGCGAAGGAAAATACGAGGGTCTTCTTCTTCTTCTTCTTTTCTATGCAGAGTAATGAATGAGAGGTTATTGTTTTCACGTTGCACTTTTTCTTTCGGGAGTTCACTTTTGTCGTGTTTACCCCCATCTGTCTCTCTCACAACCCACCAAGGACGACGAGCGATTCCCAGCAGCACGCCTCTGTTATAAACCTGACCTCTGGCGTCATGACCCCTGCCCAACAATGAATGAGCTCCTCACGGCGCAGACAGAGCTGCCCAGCCGGAGGGCCTTTTGCGCTGCGCTGCGCGGGGCCGGGCCCGTCCGGATTGGGCTCTCCGGCTCCAGCCCGACAACTCCACCCTTTCGCAGCTCTCCGATGGTGGACCGGCGGTGAAGGACGTGCATGTCAAGTGCCTGGTTGGGCTTCCGTGCCGCGCGCGAGATGGGCCTCGTCTGGCACCGGTTTGTTGGGTTTCGGGACAGGGAGGCACGAACGGGGCGGAGGGATACTCGGTGCCGCGGGTGACGTGGACATGAGGGTGTGCGAAAACTGAGACGGGAGTGAATTGACAAGCGATTTCCGTTCCCCCTCGAGATTCCATCGCCAGCTCTACCAAGTCATCGCAGCGACTCCCCTGAGATGACGAATTCCCTTTTCTTTTTCCTTTTTCCTTTTTCCTTTTTCCTTTTTCCTTTTTCCTTTTTCCTTTTTCCTTTTTCCTTTTTCCTTTTTCCTTTTTCCTTTTTTTTTATTTATTTAAAAAAAGCCCACACGAAATCAGGACAAGGGCAAATCCCCATATGCATTGCGTATCAAGAAACCCCCCCCCCCCCCCCCCCCCCCCCCCCCCCCCGGCCCCCCATCACACATGTCCGTCCTTGCTCAAGCCATCCCCTCCGACCCCGTCCCTCCACAGGGGCCCCTGTCCGCCAAAGACCACGACGCCCATCGCGAGCACGCACACGAGACAGGCCAGCACCATCGCAGCCGCCACGAGGGGTCCCTCCACAGAAGAGGCAGCCACCCGGATAGTGACGAGGGCGTCGCCCGACGACGGGAGAAGATGCGTGGACAGGACCAGCATTCGGACGGTGGGCGCACGTTCTTTTTTTTTTTTGGGCGCCGCAGTGCTGGGTATGTTAGGCGTGGTTTCAACAGGGGAGTCTTTGTCGGTGTTGCGTACCGGGATACTCGTGCTGCGGCGTTCACGGTAAGTGGTTTCCGGGACGGGGTGCCTCGTGTGTGCTGTTGAGGAGGATGTGATGCGTTGCGGGCGGACGAGATAGACGGAGAGGAGAAGAACAGGGAAAAGGAAACAAGAGAGGAAAAGGAAAATAAAACGAAACGAAAGAGAACGATAAGAACAAGACACGTTCAAACATGAAATAAAGTGCGGATGGACTCCCGTTATCCTCGCAGACGAAGCCACAGGCGCATAATACCACCATCATAGTATTGTTGCGGGAGCATCGCGTCAAATGGTAGAACAATGACAGCAACGCAATGAGACCCCAGCGGGCCTCGAAGGGTCATCATCAGACAATACGCATTCGTCACATCACGGGATGGAAGAGCTGCCGCATGGTATTTCCTGGAGGAAAAAAAAACTCATCTATCCATTACGTCGTTTCTTTCTTGTAGTAAATCCTGACATCGTAAACATAAACTGGGCAAAAACACGCCCCCAGCGCTTGGTGCGTGCCGCCATGGGTCCTCGGGACCAATAATACCATACAAGAATGGGCTTCTGTTCGTGAAATCAATGTCCTCAAAGTCAAGGATGGCATGCGTGCCCCTGATTGACAAATTTTTGGAAAAAAGGAAACCAGATAAAAAACTGGAAGAACAAGAAATAAGAAAAATAACATTGAAAAAAACAAAATAGAAAAGATATAAGAAAATAAAATAGAAAACAAGTTATAGAAGCAAAAAAGACAATAAAATAAGAACGAAAGAAAAAAATAAAAAAAGAAGAAGAAAAATAAAAATAAAAAAACAACGGAGAGAATCAAAACCAGCACCATGAAAAACAATGTACAATATAGGCGTCCATGCGAAAACCACGCGTATAGCGGCTCGTTGCACGCAGCATAGGTAGTGTGCCAGGATCTGACATTATATATATGTCCTGGTCGAGGTCGACAACACGACAAGAGGAGTGACGAGAAGAGTGCTCGAGGTGGCCTGACCCAAGCACATGGTGGTGGATGCGATAGTCGGGCAAAAGACGGACGACAATGGTTTCAGTGCTTCCCCAGAGGGTGTCGATTGGCTGTGCTGTTGCCGTGAGGAACATGCCAAGGGGTCGGCAGGCATGGTGCTCGGCTCGTCGCTGTAGCTGTCGCAGGCGTGGTCCTGCCCCTGGACGTAGATTCTTGAGTAACGTATACGGTCATGGTAACAATGGTGTTGGTGTTGCCGCCTCCGATGGGCACGACGGGCACGCTGGTCGGCGCTTCGGTGACGGTAACGGGCGCCCCCGTCCTGGTGATGGTCTTGGTGATGGGCTCTTGCGTCTTCACAACCGTCTCGACGACGGTCTGGGCGCGAGGGGTGCCGCTGCCTCTCCTGCCGTCATCGCCCGGCTCGAGGGGAACGATGCTGTACTTTGGCTTTCGCGCACCATAAGCAGCACGAGGGAGGACATTGGTCTGAGGAAGTGCCGCTCCGACCGCAAGGAGCGCGGACAGAACGGCGACGAAAGCAGTGGGCCCTTGCATCGTGGTGACGATGAAGCAGCCGGTTCAAGGCGTGTGGAATGTTGGAGTCTCAGTGTAGAAAACGTGACAACGTGGGAATGGCGCCCAGTTTGCTGTGCAGAGCCGAACAGGTAGTCCAGGCAGAGTCTGGTGTTAAGCAGGAATACGGGCTGGAATGTGATTGCCGAAGTAGCGCGGAGTGCGCACCGGTTTTGAGAGTCTGCGAGGCCATTATCGCGGTGGCTGGTGACGATTTACACGTGGGAAAAAAAAACCAAAACAAAAAAAATGTGGTGGTTGGGAGTTGTTGGCAGTGGGCAGTTGGCAGTTGGCAGTTGGCAGTTGGTCGGCAGCCAGCAGCGGCCCGCCGGTCGGTCTTGCTTTCTGTTCGCACTCGGATCGTCAGGCACCAAGCTACTACTGGCTGGATGATGCGTCGCTGCGGGGCGCGACCGGCGCGGAGGAGGTTTTCAGTCACCTGAGTGGGGCCATATGGCTGGAGCCAGACAGGAACAGGCAAAGGAACAGGAACAGGATCAGGAACAACGCGACGCATGTGCCGGGACAGCAGACAAGAGTTGGAAACCCCAAATTGTCGGCGATGCACCTGAATGTATCTGTTGTGCGTGGGTACGAGGACAATCTTGGCTGCTCTCGCGTGATGGTTGGGCCGACTGCGTCCTCTTTTTTTTTTTGTTATGTAAACCCAAATTCACCAGCCAACCCATGAATGCACAATTCGGAACCCGCAGCACTCGCCCTCTGCTGCGCCACCAAGCAGGAAGAAAGACCACACGCAGACGTCACCCGTGCGAGGCTCATTCGAGCATTCGAGGCTCATTTCATGGCCAACCCCGCCAGCCGCGGGGTTCCAGCGGGGTCCCGCCTGCGCCACACGCGAAGCTTCGTTGCCAGCCAGCTGGCCACAGCTGCTCAGCCCCGTGGCACTGCCCGGGCTAGCACCTTCAACTGCTGGCAGCTGCCAAGCTTCGGAAATGCCTAGAGCCGACGACGTCTGGTATCTTCGGTGGCGCCACGGCGGAAATGACTGATGGGCAAAAGCAGATGACGACGCTCGTGGATGTGGGCGGTTCATTGACAGTACTTGAGCGCAAGCACCCCTCCTTTTATTTCTTCTGCCTCTTTTCACTCCGTGTGTCGGCTCCGTAACCTACTCCCTACTCTCCCTACATACCAAGTACTTACCTATTTACTGGCTTCTTCTGTCCCTCGTCGCCGCTCCCTTGTCACTGTTCCATCGGATCGCTTGTCCGACCAGAAACCAAATGTCCTACTACGGCGGCTACGGGCAGCAGCCGCCGTACGGCCGTGAGTGAATTCCCCCAGCATGACTTCCGTCTCGGTGCGACGGCGACGAGCCCAACCATCCATCATCGCTGCGCATATCGACGCGACGTGACCCCTTTGATGGCCTTGATGCTGACATCGGGCACTTTGTGTGTCTTTGTTGACAGAGCCGCCGCCGCCTCCGCCTCCACCGCAACAAGGCTACGGCCATTATCCTCCCCCTCCCCCTCACATGCATGGCCAGTATCCGCCACCTCCGCCGCAACAGGGAGGATATTATCAGCAACCACCGCCTCCGGGCCCGTATCCTCCGGCTCCGAATCACCAGCAACCATACGGCCAGCCGCCGCCCGCTCAACATTACGGAGCTTTTCAACCACCACCACCACCTCCTCCTCCATCGCAATATGGCCATCAGCCGCCCGTACCCCCTCCTGGTCAGTTTGGTGCCCCGCCACCTCAGCATGGCGCTCCCTGGGGCGCACCGCCTCCAGTGCCTGCGACGCCTCCCACCCTGGGATATGGTGCTCCTCAGATCATTCAGTGGGACGCCAACCCGGATGCGCAACAGCTGCGCGCCGCCATGAAGGGTTTCGGGACCGACGAGAAGGCTTTGATCCGAATACTCGCCAACAAAGATGCGCTGCAAATCGACTTGATCCGGACGACCTTCAACCGTACCTTCAAGCGAGATCTGATTAATGACTTGAAGAGCGAAACCAGCAGCTGGTTCGAAAAAGGGTTGGTTCAGCTGGCCTACGGTCCCATGCTGGCAGACGTGCACAACCTGTACAATGCAATGTCGGGCCCGGGAACCAAGGAAGTTGTTTTGAACGACATCTTGCTCGGCCGATCAAACGCCGATATCAAGGCCATCAAAGGGGCCTACTACCAGACTTTCCACAAGAGCCTGGAAGAAACTGTCAAGGGGGATCTGAGCATGAAAACCGAGAGACACTTCCTCATGGTGCTCGCCGCAAATAGAGCCGAGGATGCTGCCCCCGTGATCCCCCAACAGGTCGATGATGATGTGATGCAGATCTACAAGGCTACCGAGGGCAAGCTGGGCACGGATGAGCTTCTCGTCTGTCACATCCTGAGTAGCCGAAACGATAATCAGATCCGTGCCATCGCGCATACGTACAAGCAGAAATTCAACCGAGACCTGGACAAGGTCATCAGATCTGTAAGTCTTGATCAAAGTTTGTTGTTCTCCCTGTTGTTGGATGCAGGAAACAAGACGTGTGCTGGTGGGACCAGGACCCAAGGCTAAATTGGTAAGGAACAGGAATTTTCTGGACACATGAAGGATGCCCTGCTTTTCCAGCTTCACCATGCCGTCGACAAGTACATGCATGCCGCTCAACTGCTCGAAGATTCCATGGCAGGCATGGGAACCAAGGACCATTTATTGGTTGCTCGCGTCGTGCGCTTTCATTGGGACCACACCATGTTGGCAAATGTCAAGGGTGCATATCAACAGCGTTTCGGCCGCAGTCTGGCCGCTCGCATCAAGAGCGAGACTTCTGGCGACTATCAGAGATTGATGCTGGCATGTATCGGCGAGTGGCGATGATTGAGCAGTGATGAATGATGGGAGCCTGGGATGGATTGATCAACATCCATCAAGTGTGCACGCATCCGGCGTTTTAGTGTCTAGGTTGTCTGATGAGAGTGTCCTTTTTTCTTTTTTCTTTTTTCTTTCTTCTTTCTTCTTTCTTCTTTCTTCTTTCTTCTTTCTTCTTTCTTCTTTCTTCTTTCTTCTTTCTTCTTTCTTCTTTCTTCTTTCTTCTTTCTTCTT
>SRPY01000414.1:0-28834 GCA_018360145.1 Claviceps africana | reverse complement strand
AAAAAAAAAAAAAAACAAAAAAAAAAAAAAAAAAAGAACACGCAGGCGACGCCACCTCGCCACCACGCCATCACCACGCTCCTGGGCCTGGCCTGGGTCCACCACAGCGGCTGATGGGCGCCCCTCAGCGCCTGGACGTCCAACCTGGACTGGTCTGGCTTGGCGTCTTGCGTGTTTTCGTCACCAAGCCTAATGCGCCTGGTGACCCCCCTGCCTTCCACAGCTGCCGACCTCAAGCTCGTCGGCCCCTAGGGCTGCGTGCCAGGCAGGTAGGCTGTCCTTGAGCCGTCTGGTGCGGGGCGGCCTGGCCTGGCCTGGTCTGGTCGGCCTTGATTGGAGCAGGACCGCAACGCCGCCAGCCGTGTGCGCGTCTGGCATGGCCGCACTGGGTACGCCGCACTGGGTACGCTGCACTGGGTCCGGACCAGTCTCCCTCGAGCAGAGCCGCAGCCACCCGTGGCCGTCGTCGGTCGGCTGGTGGTGCAGCTGGCGGTGCAGCTGGCGGTGCATCTGGCAGCCGTCGTGGCCCTGGTCCTCGCCTGGCTGCTGCCGACGTGTCTGGTGCGTGCACCTGGTGCCATCCCAGTCGCTCCGCTCTGCCCGCTCTCTGCCCACCCCACTCGTCCACGGTCCAATCGTCAACCGTTCTTCCGCCCATGTCCCTTTTCTGATGCACGCTTCTTCCCCTTCCATCTCTCCTCTCTGCATCCCACACCAACGCCGTCTTCTTCATCCTATTTTCCCTCCTCTTGTCCCGCTCTCCCTTCCTCGTTAGTTTTGTCGTCCTTTTCAGGCCTCGTCCTTCGAGTTTGTCGTCGTCTTTGCTTTTTTATCCCGTCATTCGATCTGCTGGGTTTTGCTCGCATCGTAATTTCTTGGCGCCGCCGCTTTTCGCACTCGGTTCGACTTCGCTCCTCGATCCATCGACCAGTTTCGCCTCAGCAAAGTCCCTCCAAATCGCACATCAACCGTTTTTTGACCTAGAGACCAAGGAAGAGAAGAAAAGAGACGAGAAGAGAAGAAAAGAAAAGAAAAGAGAAAACATACAAACATACGACTCAGGTTCTTTTCTTTTTCTTTTCTCTCTCTTTTTCTTGTCACTTTTGGTGCCGCAAGTGTGCACATCACACGTTGCTCTCTTGAGACGCAGCATCCGCGGTAGTCATCACCAACCATCCCATCACTCCTGTTGGTTCGCACCTTCGTTCCCCAGCCCACGGAAAAACCTGGAATATCAGCCTCTCTTTGCTCGATTTAAAACAACAAAAAAAGGTCACGCAAGCGTGTCCCATCTCATGCTCATTGGTTCCGATTGCGTTTGGTCATTACCGTCCATCTCAATAGCAACATTGGTGGCCGCCTGCCCTCTGGATCGATTTGTTTTTAGCCAATACACTTGTCGTTCTGCATCACGCAAGCCTCGATCGTACTCGACGTTGTCATTCGCCGACGTGATATCCGGATCGACGGTTTATTCATCCTCCTTGGATGTAATCGAAGAAGAAAAATAAAAAAAGAAAGCACAGAAGGATAGAAACAATCGCCACCAACAGTAATCTTGTCCCCTACGCCTTCCGCGGTCCCGGGGCACTTTACATTTTCGAGAGTTTCTCCGGAGCAGGAACAAGGCTTGTACACCACCACTCTTGGCTTGCTCCTTCGCTCTTTCCCTTCTCGTGTCTTGTTGACTTGATTTCCACTTTTTCGTCTCGCTGTTTCGGTCATCCAAAATTTTAGACTTTTCTACTGCTTCCGTTTAATCCTGTTTTCCTTTACTTTCTCGTCGGCCTTGGACAGCGGACATCAACGCAACTCAACTTTCCAGCTTGTACACTGCTTTTGCGCGTCGAGATTCCTTTTTTGGATCACTCACTCAGGTCTTTCCCCCCTTGCCCGTCTTTGACTCGACTTCATCCTTGCAGCTGCGTACGACATTCTTCACTTGTGGCGAATAATTTACTGCTTTTTTCTCGGCTTCTCCTTGACATTGACCCCCGAATTTTGTCCGACAAAATCGAGCGGTTCGGTTGACGCGTATTCCGAGATTCTCCGGCAGGGTATCCCACCGCCAATTTGCACATCACAACTTGCACATTCTTACAGTGTCTTTTTATTTTTCTTGAGCAATGGACGCAGGCAGTCTCGCTCAGATGTCCTCTAACTCTTTCCATTCAGCCCACGGGCTTCCCCTGCCATCCTCGGGTCTGGCATCTCGTCGAGGCGGCCAAGGCATCAAACCGCTCTCCTTCGACGCCATCAAGCAGGGCAACGCTACTAACGATGGCGGCGCCCCCACCCCTCGCACAAGCCGCTCGCATCTCCTCGCCGGTCTACGCACAGCTCCAAAGTCGGCTACTGCGACGTCCTTCGGTTCCATGTCTCCGTCGTCCAATATCACGTCCCGGCACCACGCGAGACGCAGTATAGCCACCAACCTGCATGGATACAGCCAGGACAACGCCTACAACACTGCTCCCAAGACGGCATTGCCCCAGTATGGCCTCCAGCAGCAGACCTCGCACCCAAACATGATGGGCGGTGCTCAGTACACGGTCGATCAGGTTCTCGCTCCTCCAGAACTCGCCATGGACAATCAGGCGCAAGAGTACATGGACCCCAACCTCTACGCCCAGCTCGTTGCCACCAACATGTACCTCGCTCAGCAACAACAGAGGCTGCAACAGCAGCTCAGAGACGTACAGGAAGCCGCTCAGCAGTTCCAGCACCTCAATCTCAACAACGCCCAACTTACCCAGCAACAGATGGCTCTTTATGAACAGCAGCAACAGCTCCGTAACATGCAGCAGCAGCTCGGAATCCAGGCCGCCATGACACAGGGCCAGCAGGTCTACTATAGCCCCGTGACGGGGCAGTACTACGTTGACACTTCGTCTGCGAACGCGGCTCAGGCTAACCCGTCACACTTGTCATATGCGGAGCAGCAGCCCTTTTCCCCAGCGCTGAACAATGGATACCTTCAGCAGCAGCAGCAGCAGCAGCAGCATGTTCAACAACTGTACCACACTGCGCAGCAGGGCGCCCCACGAGTCCACCTCTCCCCGCCGCCTCCAGAGAGCTACCGTCAGTCCTTGTGTCCTTCTCCTTCTCCGCCGAAGCGCCATGACTCGCCGTCAGAAGTGACACCTCTGCCTCCTCCTTCCGCCAATGCTTTCCGTCGCGGCCATAAGAAGCTCTCATCTATTGCACCTTCTGTTAATAGCACCTTGTCTGCCGTGGGCGCCGCTTCTGGAGACGTGCCTTCGTCTGCGGGTCTCAAGTCTGCGTCCTTTCCCCTTACACCTTTGACTGGAAGTTATGGTCCTGGCCAGGCCCGAGCCGGTGAGCATCCCGTCAGACAACCACGTGGGCCTCCTTCTTTGGACGAACTCAAATCGAAGCCCACCGCCAAACACGAGGGCAGCAAGAACTTCGCGACGCGCACGCGCCGATCGGCCGTCCACAACCTCGTTCGGGCCGGCCTCGAGCGTCGCAAGGGAACCAGCAGCTCGACAGGTAGCATGAGCCCCGTTTCAGAAACGGCGGAAGGTTCCTACTCGCCGATTACGGATAACGAGTCGGACTCCGGCCGGAGTGGATCTGGCAGCCTGATTGGTGAAGAGGAGTGCGGCAGTTCACGAACCTCGACTAGTGGCAGTTGGGGAGCTATCGGCTCTAACCGGCCTATTTCATGCTCAATGGCCTGCACAGGTCTCGATGGCAGTAGCGCCAGCGCCAGCGGTACCGGAAACCGCCCGCTCGTGACCGAGGTGGAAAACAGCTCCTTCGCCAATGTCTTCAAAAATAGCAGTACTCGAGGCACCAAAGGTCAGGACGCGGACGCCACCCCGCGCAAAGCGTCGAGACTCGTGCTCACCAGCGTCGAAAAGCGAAAGTCCACGTCAGTTGCTTGAAGCGACAGCACACCGGATGTGCACAAGAGTGGATGTCGTTCCATGCTCGGCCTCTTCCATCGTTGATTCGAAATTTACTCTTCTCTGGCTTGTTTTTCTTACGACTTTATGCGCCTTGATCCTTGATCACGATTGCTCTCAGACTTGCGGATTTTTTTCACCTGTATCTTCTCGTTATGGCAAGCTCTTGGTTGTTTCTATTTTCATCTTTTTTTCTCTCTTCCTTTCCTTGTTTTGTTTTGACTTGAGTCAAGACGACTTTCATACATTTCTCCCGGGCTCGATTCCAGCCGTTCGAACGGCGAAGCGCACGAATGGTGAGAGTGAGGCGTCGACGCCTTATTCACTTCACCCTCGACCGATACGTAACAAAAACGACCTTGCTTAATTCAGTTGATAGTCAATCATTGAAGCCCATTTTCTCTACCGTTGTGACGTAATCGGGGCCAAACCCTTGAGTCCTCGGATCATCATCTTTTTCTTTCTTTCCTCCTTTTTGTTCTCCTGTTCCTTCTTTTTTCTCTCTCGGTAAAGTAGAAATGGGGACGGAAAATGCCAGTACATGGTGACGCCGGAGGCAGTTCACCAAAAAAAAAATATAAACAAAGTCTAGAGAACATAGGGTGGTCTTCTTTTCTTTTCCGCCAGTCTTTCCCTGTTGAATGAACAATCTCATCTGAAATTGTCCCGAGAGAGAAACGATTCGGCAAACAGCGTGTGTGGGTGGGGTGTTGGGTTGTTGTTTTTTTTTTCTTTTGCGCTCTACGTTGGGGACGAGTGGGGGGGGAGGTGTTTGGTAGGCGGTTGCTTTTTCAGAGTCTTAGACAACACCCACCACGCTTTTTCTTTTTTACATTTATTGTGCATCCCTCATGTCTGCGGCATTCTCGTGCCGGAACCAGCGTTGTGCGTGGTGCGTCCTGAGAATCTGCACGAGCGGAGGCCAGGTGCGCGGGCGCGGGCGCGGCAGAGGCAGATGTAGTCTGCAGTACCAGATAGGGAACAAATTGACAGGTTCTTTAACGGCAGTCCATGTTTTGTTGCCGTGAATGAGCATGAAGGGCACGCAGAACCATGTAGACCCATCAAGACTACACGGCCCGTTACAACATGGGCATCTGCACGAGTCGACACGCGTCACTAGAGATGCCTGCCCGTGTCAAGGCTCGATTCAATCACGGCATGGCACGTATTGCTGTGCGCCCATTACCCATGCCTACCCATACCCATACCCATGCCCGGTACAAAATCCCTCGCTAAATGAAGCCCGATGCCCGGGACAAAAGAAAAGAAGAGAAAAAAAAAACTTGTATATGTACACGTGCGAGCCGCCGCGCATCGCGGATGCTCATGCCGTTGGCGCCGGCTTCTTTCTCCTGTGCCCCCTTTTCCACCACGTTCTCACGAGCACCTCCTTTTTGACTCGGGACAGCCGTTTTTTGGGGGGGAGGTTCGTTCTCCCCGTGCCTCTCTATCTTGCTGGCTGGCGTTCCCACACCGCTTGCATCGTGCCACATGCGGCTGTTGGGTCCATTTTGCATTTTGATTATTATTATTTTTTTTTCGCTTCTTGGTTTGGGGATTACACACGGACGGGACCGATGCCGACAACACCAGCCAAGTTCCATCACTTCGCTTCACTTGGTGTCTTTGGTGTTCCGCGAGCCCCAGACGCGTTCGTCGCGGCGGCCGTGTCATCGTTTGTCGATGCCTGTCTGCTGCTACGCTTGGCGCTACGTGCGAATTCGGCGCCCTCCTTGCTACCGTTACTATTGCTCGTACTGCCGTCGCTGCGGACAACCATGGGCGGCGCGGGATCGCCTCGCAGAACTGAAAAGGGAGCCACGGATGAACGGCCCGCAGCCAGGGATGTACGGGGAAGCCGACTCTTAGTGGGAGGAGGAAGAAGGGGGGCCCCGGCCGAGGAGGGCGGCCTCGTTGCCGTCGGCGCACCGCCGCTGCTCATGGACGAGTTGGAGTCACCGCTGACTCGGCGGGGCAGATGGGTTGACGACGCAGGAGCCGCCCCTACGACGGCACCCGTCGAAGTGCTGTCTCTGCTCCGCGGCCGATAGTAGATGGCATCACGCTCGAGAGCCGACGCGGCCGCGGTGCGACGGGGCGAGGCGGCTACCTCGATGAACGCGCCGCCGTTGCTGCTGCTGGCGAGACTGCCTCGGCTTCGGTGCGTCGGCGTCGGCGGCACCGACATGGACAGATGGAGACTGGGTGGCGTGTAGTTTGTGTTGCAGCGAGCCCCTCGCCGCGAGGACGATGCGGAGCTGGGTTGGGAGCATGCCAAAGAGGCCGACGGCGGGTTGCTGTCGTGGCGAATCATCATGGCCGAGTTGCTGCTGTTGACGATGTGCGACTTGACCAGCTCGCCGGCCAGGTTGCGGACGAGGACGGCCGAGTCCGCCTCGGCGAGGCTCTGAATCGTGTCCATGAGGGACCGGACTTGTCTGCTGTTCAGCGTTCGCGAGCCGTCCCCGCCGCCGAGGCCAGGTTCGCAAGCATCCATGATGATGCGGACGAGCCTGAGCAGGTTGAGGCGCACGACGGGTTTCTTGTGTCCCAGGCGCTGCGCGATGCCCGCAAACATCTCGGGTTTGGCGAGTGACGCGGCAATCGACGGACTCAGGCGGAGGAGCTTCAGCAGAGGCTCCAGGAGATTCGAATCAAACGCGTTGAGCCTGTTGGTGCCGAAGCAGCTCACAATGGCGCGCGTGAAATTGCCGTCGGTCAAGTGGTTTTCTACATTGGCCGTCTCCTCCTGGAACCAGACCAAGATGGCATCCAGCGCCGTCACCTGCCAGTACTGGTCGGTTAACAGCGACACGTAGAAGTCGAGACCTTTGTTTTGCCACAGGTAGCGCCGCCCCTTGGATCCCGAGTGAGCCATGTCGCACAGGATCGGGAGTGCGAACTCTTTGGGTGGCCGGTCCGTCTGCATGATCCTCAGCAGCAGAGGGATGATGCCGCCCACGGCCGCATCTTCCTGGCGCTCCTTGCTCAGTCGGCAAAGGTTGAAGAGCGTATTGAGAACCTGGTTGCAGATCTCGCGGAAGTGCTTCTGCCCTCTCTTCATGCTGTAGCTAAGCAGGTCGATGAGGAACTCGATGGCGTCGGCCGAGTGGAGCGACTCGATCGTCGTCGAGAGCATGGACAGGTTCTTGATGAACTTGAGCATCGTCACCTGATGAAGCGGTGTCATGCGCCGCAGATCTTTCAGCACGCTCTTCAAGACCTGTCGGTCGGCCACCACCTCCTTGACGTAGTTTTCAGCCTGGCTAAAGAGGTAGAAGATGTTGACGATGCGTCCTTCTATGAGCTCGCCCAATTCATCTTCCCCTTCTTCGTCCAAGACGCGGTGCAAGACCAGGGCGAGAGGATACAGGATCTTGCTCCGGGAGAAGATTCGGCAAAAGTCATTCTTCGGCGTCGGTCCTTGGAGTTCAAAGACGTTCCATATGCCATTGACGCCAATCAGCACCAGGTCTCGAGCGCTGTCATAGTCCTCGTCCAGGAACTCTACGAGAACGTTGAGACCGCCGGCGGAGACGAACATTTGGAGTGTCAGCGTCGATGTTTGATACATTTGTCGCACAAAGGCGGCCGCTTCTATCCTGATCTCGTCCGAGTATTGCCGCGCGGCGAATTTTGTGATGATGGGAATCCCGCCCACAAAACACAAGTTTTCCTGGATTTCGACATCGTGAAGGATGATCTAGATGTGTTCGACTTCGCTTAGCTGGCCCGTTTTCGAGCACGTTTCATTCTTGATCATGGACTTACTGCGTTGACTACCTTGAGCAGTTGCAGAATCATGAACTGCCTGCTTTTGACCGTACAAGGCTCAAGAATCTCGAGAATGGGCAGCAGGCCATGCGCACTTATGATGAGATTCTTGACCTCCTTGTTCTCCCACAGTAATCCAAACTTTGAAGAAAGGACTCGATTAGCCAAAGATGAAGACTTTTATTTTTCTTTCCCTTGGACACTCCTGACCACTTACCAAGTCTTCAGACAATTCTGACAGCACATCATCACTTTCGGTCGTCTTCAGTGAACTGACAAGATCTTCAACCTTTTCGGCAAGACGAGCATGTCTATCTCGCGCAATATTCGCCTCGAGGTCCATTTCGTCCCAGCCAGGATCTATAGAAGCAAATGGATCATATTCTTCTTCATCGTCTCCTAGCCAGGAGTTGCCCGATATTTTTGATAAAAGCATGAGACCTCCGTCTTCAGAACCACGCTCGCTTTCCTCCTTTTCCACCAAGGACCCGCCATTGGTGCCAAAGACATCGGAGAAGTCTTCGTCATCGTCTTCAGCAAACTTTTGGATTTCAATGGAAGAGCGACTGCGGCGCAACGGACGGTCAGGTAGTACTGAGGGTCTTGAAGGTGGCCGCTTCCTTCCACTTCCATCCGGAGCCTGCATGGAACGAGGTAGACTTGTCAAATCGGATGGGTGGAACAACTGTGGTGCATCAGTAGCACGCGCCCCCTATGAATGGATGGTCTTAGTGTCGAATTGCAAAGGGGGGGGGCGGAACGAAAAAAAGGGGGTTCGTCCACAAAGTGATTGTATTCTTACCCTTCCGACAGCCTGGCTTTCTCGGTTAAAGGCATTATCATTTTCAACAAACAAGTCCGAAAAGTCTTCATTGTTTTGTTCCCGATATACCAGGTCTCGTCGCACAGGCAGCTCAAACTTATTCAAACGAGCCTTTGGTGAGAATTGTGGCCCAGACCGGACAGCTGCTGGTGGCATTTTGGCTTTGGCAGCATTTAACCTCATTTGCTGACGAGGTTTGGCATTGGAGCTCGGTGCAATTTTTCGCGGAAGCGGCCGGAGGGTTTGCTCTTGCGTATCGTCTCTTTGCTGCGCAATGCCCTTGACTGTGGACAGCTCGCCTTCAAAGTCGTCGTCATAGTTGTCCGTGTCCAAACTCAAATCGTTTGTCGACGCGAACGCCTTCAGCTTGTCGCTGGATAACAACCCCCCAAAATTGTCTTGAGGCTTCAGATGAGGAAGATGTAGCGCACTTGGTGAAATGGCCGTGACAAAGTCATCATCCCAGTTGTCGTTATCTGCCAACTATGCATTAGAAACCGCAATATGCAAAGCGTGATCAACAAGGGTTCTGTTGGCGCACCAGGGAGTTCCACCGTCTTGAAGGCTTCAACTCCGAGTCTTGGTTTTGCCAGACCCAAGGGACCCTTGGAGGGCGTGCCACCAAGGAATCGGGAGGGTCCCGTATACTCAGACCCTACTGAGGAGCGCAGGGCCGGCTCTGACGAGTTGAGGGCCTTGTTCCACTGCTTGACCTCTTCGACAGCCTGGTTAAAGTTGTCGGGTGCTTTGGAAACTGGTGCTTCCGCCCGGCGGCAGCCAGCGATCCAGGCATGTCTCAATAGTTTACGAGCCGAAACACGCAAGTTGGGGTCTTTTTGGAAACATTGCATGAGAAAATCCCTTGCGGCCTGTATTGGAAAGCCAATAAGAAAGAGATATTCTAGTCATGTAGAGGAGGAGGGGGGGGGGGGGGCTGGAGTTCGAGAAGAGGGTGGAACACGCACCGGTGAAATGCCCTCAGGCAGGGGAGGGTGATCGTCATTGACAATTGCGAATAGGGCGGGCATGGCTGCTAGATTGTGATAGGGCGGTTTTCCCTGCAACAACTCAATCACGGTACAACCGACACTCCAAATATCTGAGGCAGAACTCGCACCGGACAACTGGATGATCTCCGGGGCCATCCAATACGGCGTGCCAACGACTTGGGCCTCCTTGTCCTGACCGGCCGCGAGCGTGCTGGTGGACACGCCGAAGTCTGCGAGTTTCACGGTACCGTCTTTTGTGGTCAAGATGTTGGCGCCTTTGATGTCTCGATGGATCACACCTTGGTCGTGTAGGTATTGCAGGCCTCGTAGAACTTGAGTCATGTATACACCCACGAGATTTTCGGGAAATTTGCCGTAGGCCTTGAGAATCGAATGCAGCGAGCCATTTTCGCAATACCTGATGGCGACATGAGCCAGTGAGCCAACGGAGATCAGGATTAAGCACCACCTACTCCAGGATTATGTTGAGACAATCTGCCGATTTGACGAAGCCAATATACTTGACAATGTTGTCGTGCTAGTCTCTTTTTAGCTCCTCATCTTTTGAGAGATCCGCGTTTCCAAAAGGGAAAAAAAAAAAAGGAAAAAAGCTTACCAATAGGTTTTTGAGCAAGTCTATTTCACTCTGTTTGATGTGAAGAGATCAGCACTCTCGTCTCCCGTCCACCTACGGCATCAACCCACCATGTCGACAACGCACCTCAATCATTCGCAACTCGCTCTTGGGTAAGTTGACGAGTTTGACCTGTTTCACAGCGACGGCCTCGCCAGTGCTCCAGTTGAATGCTTTGTAGACGGAGCCAAACGCCCCTTTGCCGATACAAGCCCCGAGTCGCTAGACGAGAATCAGTAACAGGGCCTTTTCTGATATTCGTTGCCTTGTCTTTTTGTTTTCTGTTTCTTGTTCGGTCTCTTTTCTTTGTTCTTTCTTTCTTTATTCTTTCTTTATCTCTTTCTCTGTTTCTTTCTTTCTTTCTTTTTTATTTTCTTCTTTCTTTTTCCCGCTACCAAAGACGGATTATGCACATACGTAGTCTTTCAATCCGGGATCCTGTACGGCCGAAGAGTCTCGCTGCTTCTCCTTACGAGAGGGGGTGCCGGGCACGGCGAGTCGCTCCCGGGAGGCCACCGAAGCCGCATGACCGCCTGGCCGGCCATTATTGACGTGGTACTGCCGTTCAGGCGGCATAACTCTGAGTGGTGGCGTCTTCACCGCTCAGTGCGTGCCGCCGGGACGGGATGTTCTACTGCGCCGCAGCGCCTGGCGATGTCGCCGTCGTTGTTGCCGGAGGGCTGTCGGCGTCCAAGGTCCGCGGCTGGTCGGGAACGGGCAACAGCGAGGGTTCGTGGGCTGGAGATGGTTCGCATCCCAGGCTGTGCATGAGCGGGAGCGGGTATTGCGGAGTTTTCCAAGCACTGGGGTTTTCGACGAAGCACTCGTGGAATGCGCTGCTGCGGTGCCCCTCGGAAAGGGGGGGAGGATGGCAAATGAGCGAGTGTAGGGCGGGAGAAAGCGCAGGTGGTGCTATGAGAAATGTTGGAACGGAGGCATGAAATCTCTTTGCGCAGGCTGGATGCAGGACGCAGGCGTTGTCGGTAGATGACGGCACCGGATTGGCCTTTTTCTGTATTCCGTCCGTGGTCAGCAAGAGGAATTGCGTATAGCCTCCTTGGAGTTTCTACCGGGCACGCAGAGCGAGGGGGTGGAAGGATGGGTAGAGGGCAGAGGGCAGAGGGCAGGCAAGGGCAGGCCATCTCGAAACGCGGCGAACAGGGTGACGCACCACGGCCCAAGGACTGCTCAGCAGAAATGGCTTCGGACCTCGTCTGGACTGGACGGGGAAAGTCGACCAAGGACTCGGAGCGGCCAATGGGCAACGTTGCGAGACGGACTGGGATGGCGGAGTGGTGTGGTGTGGTGTGGTGTGGTATGTAGGATCAATGTGAGCGGCGAAATGCGGCGTCAACATAAAGACGGAATCCAAGTAGGTAGGTAGGTACTTGGTATGAATCGAGAGGCCCGTTGGACTGGGAGGCATCGAGACATGCCCTTGGTTGGACTCGGCAGACATGGGAGGGAGAGTCTGGTGGGGGGACGCGCCGGAAGGTGCATGTGGAGCCAACTGGTCTGCACTGCACTGGTCTGCACTGCCCTGCACTACACCGCACTACACTGCCCTGCGCTGCCCTGCGCTGCCCTGCTCTGGGCGGACGCGCACGCAGCCCCCAGTCGCCCATATGCACAAGGGGCCGTATAATACAGTGACCTGCTCCGTCCAGGATGCGGCGTCCAGCATTCTTCCACGAGCCATCCATGAAGTAAACTACCACATACTCGACGCCTCTCCTATCTGAATACCTTTTATTATTATTATGATTTTTTCCTCGACGTAAAAAACAAGATAAAGAGAAAAGGGAAAGAAAAGGAGGGGAAAAAAAAGGTCGGGAAAAACACAATAAATGAACGGATAAAAAAGGAAGAAAAGAAGAAAAAAGAAAAGAAGAAAAAAGAAAAGAAGAAAAAAGAAAAGAAAAAAAAAGAAAAAAAAAGAAAAAAAGAAAAAAAGAAAAAAGAAAAGAAGAAAAAAGAAA
Organism: Claviceps africana; assembly: GCA_018360145.1. Classification (NCBI taxonomy): domain Eukaryota; kingdom Fungi; phylum Ascomycota; class Sordariomycetes; order Hypocreales; family Clavicipitaceae; genus Claviceps; species Claviceps africana. The sequence goes on along the minus strand of SRPY01000414.1, from coordinate 16,700 downwards.
AGAAAAAAAAAGAAAAAAAAAGAAAAAAAGAAAAAAAGAAAAAAGAAACTATATATGCAACATGCTCAAAGCTAACCGACAAATCATTCTTCTTCGTCTCATACACGCTAGTCTGATCAATGCGCACCATCTTCTTTTCTTCATACAATAAATACCAAGACCATCAAATGATCCATCAACATCTCATCTTGTCTTGCATGCAAATGTGCAGCCACCCACACACCGCTCGCGCCACTTGTTTTTCCAATTTCCAAGACCCCATTGAGCCGTCGTATCTTGACAATTAGAACGGATCAGTGATTGAATGAACGTTCAAGTTGGAGCCATCCGCTCTCTGATGGAGAATGCGGCTAAGGCCTGCCTCGGCCCACCACCCATCAGGAATGTCTTCTCTGCGCGCGAGGCTGCGCACGATGCGCTGCATGCCAGCCCACTCGTCTTCCGCCGGAGAAGGACCCGCCGTTGAGGCCCATCGTGGCGCGCCCTGCCCTCGTTGTGGACCGTCTCTGATGCCGCGCTCTTCGTCTTGAGCGGAATGGTCCCGTTGGGAAGGAGGCGAAGCTTCGTCATGGTTGGACTGGGAGGTGGAGCGCGCGTGAGAAGCTGATTGACGAGACACTTCGGCCGAAGAGCCGAGTCTCATGGTGGATTCGTAAATTGTGAGGGAACCACTCGGTGTATTGATGTGCCTGCTTAAACGGCCATCGCCCGAGTTCCTCGCGCGTTGAGCCGCAGGTGCAGCCAGAATGGAGGGGGGCTCGCTGGCCGTGCTGCTCATGTTGCTCCGGTATGGCTCCGACATGCCATCAAGGTTGAAGTCGGGAACACGTCTGGGACGGACGCCTCTGGAGGCCACATCTCTGGCCGGTTGTTGTTGTCGTCGGCGAGTTCGGCCATCATCGGGAGGCTCGTAATCGGCCGTCTCCAACTCGTTGTCCGAGTATTCGCATCCTGACTCGCACGCAGTTTCCATTTGCACTTCATCAACAACATCCGGATCAGTGCTCGGCGTGCCGGATAACAGATCAGCCGTCCGAGACGCGGCCACAGAGGCAAATGAAGAACCAGCACTTGGAGTTTGAGAATCCGCTGCCAGCGTCGACAACAGCGTATCCCACACCTCGGGACTCAGGCTTCTGTCTCTGTCACCCAGTCCGTCAACCCCTCTCGCAGCACGCCGTGCGGCCATTTGTTGTCGAGCAGAGAGGCCACGAGATCGACTTCCAGACGCAGTGCTAGAGTCGGTGTTTGACAATCCTCGCGTAGTGTGAGATCCATTGGCGCGCAGTGACGTGTCCCGGCCAGAGACTGATCTGCTGGATGTTGGAGGAAACGATCTCGCAGACGTTTCGGCAGCAGGATAGTGCCGAAACGAGGCAAGGGCTATGGCTTGTGGCTATCTGCCTGTCAGCACCTCTTGTTTCATGATACTAAGCCAGGGCGAAGTTTTTTTTTTTTTTTTTTTTTTTTTGCACTTACGCGTTCCAGACGTCCATATGGAGCCGTGGACAGCGGCGGCCACCATTCCATGTCAGGGCCCTCCGTCGTATCGTCAGTCTCACCAGCGGCTGGAGGGGGGGAGGGAGGAGAGTCGCGCCAGCTGTCTAGGTTGGATAGGTCCATCCGTTCGTCGAACTGTTCTCCGCGAGGATCATCACTTCCTCCGATGCTTAGCAAGGCTTCTTGATATGGACGAAAACGAAATGCTCGGGTTGACGGATTGGCCACTGAAGAGCCAGCCCGGTCATCCTGTCTTGGTGATCCGACCCACGAAAGGTAGCGCTGCTCGCGAGAGTTCTGCGTCGCCCGCTGCACCGAACCATAGATGCGCACGCCTGCGCGTCTGATACCATTGCGACGGTCGCGAATCTCAGACCTGCTTGATGGACGTCGCGAGTCGGCGTGAGACGGCGAGGTTGTATTGTCCTTAGAGGAAATTTTGTTGGATGAAACGGATTTGCCAGGCTCGACGAATAGTCTAGGCAGAGGAGGAGACCTGTTAGCTGCATCGAGGATGGAGGGATGACGCGTAGGCTTGGTATAAGCAGGGGCAATTGCCGCCGTGGCTGTGGGTAAAGACGCGACACAGAGAGTGACCCTACTTCTCATATGCAGTGACAAACTTTGATGAAAGTATGCATGTCACGCAGCTACGAGGCCAGAGGACGTTGAAGGAAGGAGTAGACAGCGATATCGCGTGGACGGCTCCGGTGAATACGCAGGAGCGACAATCGCGATACTAGCTGCAAAGGATTTCTGGCTGCTTCGGCAACAGGCTGTGCGAGAAAAAGACTTACGGAAGGCCCATCGTCGTGGAAGGCAAGAAGGGAGGAACCGAAAGGATGGAGTTGGGTACACGAAATGAGACGCGAGACGCGCTTCGCGCTTTGCGGATGGTTGTTCAACGGGATATTGTTGGACGACGGATTCGCAGTCAAGTTTGTCGGCGTCACCGGGATGTTTTTTTCTGAATGTGTTTTTTTGGGGGCCAAATACGACCAAGGCCTGGGAGAAAGGAAGGGAGGTGAGAGGGAGGAAGTCGAGACAGAGAAAACTAAACAAGAACGAAAACAGACAAAGACAGGACTCGAGGCGGGACAACTAAGCAAGGTTGAGCGCGCGAGTATAGAGACAAAACAAAACGGGCTTGCGCGGTAGATGACCGGGCGCGCGATGGAGGCGACGGAGAAAGGGGATCCTGACGAGGGCGGAGACGGGAATGGGGAATGGAGATCGAAAGCGGGAAGCGTAAGAGACTGGTGGACTGGTGGACTGGTGGACTGCATGCGAATGTGGGCGAGCCGGGGAAGCGCCGGCGGAACGTGCCTTCCTCCGTTGCCCTTTACTCAGACGTCTCCTGGTGCAGGCTCTTGGCGCCAGGTTTTCATACTTGTCATTCTATTATTCTATTATTCTTGAATTTGTTTGCAGTTATGGTGTACCTGCTTACCTTTTCTTTATTTATTCGTTTTTTTTTTTCCTTTTTTTTTTCCACTGGAATTATTTTTCTTGGCATGTGGTATTCCGAAACGGCGTGGAACATTATGGACAAGCTGTGGCTAGAGGGGCCCACGCCGGACCAGCATTCAACGATATCTGTGGCTAGTGCAGGTGGCTGCACAACCAGCGCGATCTAGGTATGGGTCAATCCGTCATCCCATCAACGTTTTTTTTTTTTTTTTTTTTTTTTTTTTTTTTTTTTTTTTTTTTTTTTTTTTTTTTTTTTTTTTTTAAAAAAAAAAAACAACAACGTCGACCTGCACTGCCACCGTCATCAGCTATTTGTCGGCACTCCGTCGAGCTCACTACCGCGCATCCCAGCATCTGCCAAAGCCGCAGCCGCCGTTCATGACGTGCTCATACTCTTCTTCGTCATAGCCCGCGGGCCAAGTCGGTGTGCCATCCCCGACCGGGTCCGTGTCGCAAGTCGCCAGTCGAGAGTCGCCAGTCGAGAGTCCGAGAGCTCGCCATGCCGGCGTCCAAGGACATCCAACGAGCTCTGGCCCGCATCCGGGCCGTCATGCCCACTCAGAAAAAGGTTGCCACGGCACAGCGGGACATCAGGCTCGGACTGGAGCGCATACGTCGTGTTGTGCCCGACGACCAGAAATGGACCGGTGTTCACGTGGGAGGCACCAACGGCAAGGGCTCCATATGTGCTCTGCTCGCCGCCATGTTCAAGCTCTCTGGTCTAAGTCATGGCACATATATATCACCAGCACTTCCGGAGCGTCATAACGGCATCACAATCAACGGGCTTTACGTAAACAGGCGCATGTATGAGATGGAGCTCCAACATGTGGAAGCGGCCTACAAACGAGTCGCCTCGGGCTGGACCTTTTCCCTCGGCGAGGATGCTGGAGATTTGACGCCATTTGAAATCGACACGGCCGCCGCCTTTCGTATTTTCAACAAGATGAACGTACAGTATGGCATCGTGGAGGTGGGCATGGGCGGAGCAACCGATGCCACCAATGCCATGAAACACAAGGCCGTCACCGTTATTTCCAAGATTGACTTGGATCACCAGGAGTATCTCGGCAATACGGTGGAGGAGATCGCCCAAGTGAAGGCGGGCATCATGCATCCAGGCGTGCCTTGTATTGTCGATCACACGAACTCGTCGTCAGTAATGGACGTCCTCAAGAAGCATGCGCAAACGGTCGGGACACAGATCACTCTGTCTTCCAAAGCATTACCCCTGATCGAGGATCTCGATAAAGACAGGTTTCCGCTGCAAAGCTATGAGCAACAGAACCTGCTTTGCGCAACCCTGGCATTCCGAAGCTTGTTCCCGAACCTGCCGATCGACGTGAACAAGTTGCTGTCACTCAAACCACGATTGCCCGGGAGAATGGAACTAGTCAGCGTGTCGGGACTGACCCAAGGCTTCCGACAGAAGCCGGTCCTCGTGGACGGGGCTCACAACATGCTTGGCGTGGAGGCACTGGCGAACTACGTCGATGAGAACCTCCGCAAGAGTTCCGAACCGGTCACCTGGGTAATGGGACTCTCTTCCAGCAAGTCGAAGCCATTCTCCAACATGATGGAGACCCTCATTCGGCCGCAAGACAACCTTGCCTTTGTCGAATACACTCAGGGCGCCAATGACCCGCCGCCAGCCCCGGCCGATCTCGGCCGTGCTGTGGCCGCCTCTGTCATTGCCGATGAAACGCAAATATACGGAGGCGATGCGACCATCGAGGGGGGCGTGCAATGGGCGTGCCATCGTGCGGGGGAAGAGGGTCCCTTAGTCGTCACGGGAAGCCTGTACATGATACGGGATCTTTACAAGATGGAAGGGGTGGAGCCGAGCAAGAAGATCAAGACGAGGCGGCCAGGTCGGGCCCAACTCTGGCGCTACACCAAGCTGTCCCAGGAAAGGCCGCTTACGGCCGAAGAGGCTAGGGAGTTCAAGCAAGCCCGACGACATTGGCGTCTCTCCCCAGCCAACAGTCCCATCTTTCGAGGGGATCAACCAGCGTCGCCAGTCGTACCGGAGAGGATTCGGAAGCTGCAGCAAACAGCCGCTCACCATCGAAGCCAAGCTGACGGGTACCAGCAAGCCGTTCGCAGCATAAAGAGCGATCTCCAAGACGCAGACAGCGACGCGCTTTCCAACAGCCTGCAAGACTTGGAAGCAAGGCGGCAGAAGCACCTCGACGAATACAATCGCGCCATGTTTCGCGTGCGAGGACATGCCGTCGACCGTGAGAAGAAGTACATGAGCCACGACGAGATTTTTGGCATGCCGGGCAAGGTCAACAACAGCGTCATTCCGCTGCTGCCCGAGGACGACACGGACAGAAGCAAGACGGTCGGAGACGAGAGCGGCCGTCCTGCGACGTCGGACGCCGAGGACGAGGGGCGCGGGAAGTGGACGCGACGGCGGTCAAGAAGAGAGTCGCAGTACGAGGATGCGAGGCGTTATTAGCCGAGGAAACGGGCTTGTGCGTGTTCAAGCCACGGTCGCGTTCTGTATATAACCTGTATCATACGAGAAAAAAACAAGCATGGCGTCCACTTGGCCAGGCATTTCAGGATAGCAATGCCTCCTTATTGACTACAAGTCCCCCCATCCCATACATACCAACATACATACATGTCAAGTCCCGACTCCAATCCCATGCCACCCCCCGGTCTCCGCACCAATAAATCACATGATATCCATCCATGAATCCATCTCCCCTCGCGTCGCGCACCTCCAACCACCCAAGTTCCCACGCAGACGCCCCTCGCAGCCATGGCGCCCACGCCCACGCCCACGCCCACGCACCTCATCATCGTCTGCTGCCACGCCATCTACACCGGCGGACCGACCCGAGGCCGCGACGAGTCGGAATGGCTGATTGCCGACTTTCAGCGCGGCGAGACGCCGACCTTGATGGAGCACATCCGCGCGGGGGTGCAGTGCCTGGCCGACGATCGGGGGGATGCCGTGCTCGCGTTTTCGGGGTAGGTGGTGTTGTTTTGTTGATGACTCTCCTTGCGTGTTGGAGCGTTTTACGCTTTTTCCCTTGCTTTTTTCTATATTTTTTTCTATATTTTCTATATATATATATATATATATATATATTGATCTTCTTTCTTTTCGTTTGTATTTCTTCTTCTTATTATTATTTAAAAACCCTTCCCATCTAACCACATCCCCTCAAGAGCCCCAACCCGTCCCGAAACACCCCTCTCAGAAGCCTCCTCCTACGCACACCTCGCCCGCCAGAACAACCACTGGGACCTTCTCAGCCGGCCCCCCACAGACAACGAGGTGATGCTCGAGCAACGCGCCCTCGACACCTTCCACAACATCCTCTTCAGCCAGACGCTCTTCTGGGAGCGATTCGGGGACCTCCCGCGACGGCTCACCATTGTCAGCCACGGCTTCAAGAGGAGGCGGGTGATGCGGCACTGCGCCGCGATGGGGTGGTCCGCGGACGCGGTGCGCTTCGTGGGCATCGATCCGCCGATGGGGGGTCCCCGGGCCGTGGACACGCTGGCGGGGGAGCGGAGGGCCGTGGAGGAGTGGGAGGGGGATGTCTGGGGGGAGGGGGACGTGTTGGCCGGGAAGAGGGCGAGGAGGAATGTTTGGGGGGTTTGGCAGGGGGATTTCGGGGAGGGGGTTGAGGGGCGGTTTGTGGGAGGGGGTTCGCTCGTCGCGGGGGTGGGAGGGGTTTTGCTTCGTCGGCTGGGGCGGCGTGGTTGAGCGGCGTGGTGGTTGATGATGCTCGTGAGGCATCTGGACTTTTGCGCGTGGCGCCGAGGAAGAAGCGCGCTCGACAGGAGAGGAAAAGAACATTATATCAGTATCGCCATGCTCCAGAGACAAAAATATAAAGTAAAAGAAAGAAAGAAAGAGAAAGGAAAGAAAAAGACAAGAAAAGAAAAGAACGAAAGAACGAAAAACAAAACAAAACAAAAGTCCCCCGACTACCCCAACGCCGTCGTCGGCCATGAGCCGTCATGTTTGCCCAGCCACAGTGTCTGTATACCGTTCGTCAATGTGACTTCTGTTTTTTTTTTTTTGTTTTTTTTTTCCTTTCCTTTTTTTTGGTGTCTCCCTTCCCCGACCCGACCCTACTCCTCACGTATAAATGGCATGACCAGGCCATGGCATCCCTCACATGACTAACGCATCTTCCCGGCCCCGACCTCCGTGTCCGATATCCCCAATGCATACGCCCGGCTTGCCTCCGTGTCCGGCAGTTGGATGCACCACGAACCAACTTTTTCACATGAAGCCTTTTACGTGGTAGTTCACACCGGAAACAAGAAGCGCAACAAATCCTGCCCATATCCATCCATCCATCCCTCCCTCCAAAGTGTTCCCGAGGCCCTTGATGGCCTCAAACTCCCCTTAGTCGACCTTCCAGTGGTCGGGCTCGCCCGCGCCAAGATATAGCTCCACCCCGTAGAGAACAATGGTGAGCCCGACATTGATCCAGCGCCACGTGCCGCCGCCAACATCACCGCCCCGAAGGGTCCATCCGTCGGGCCCGTCGCTTGTTGAGAAATGCTGCAGTAACAGGCTCGTGTAGACCGACACGAGAATCGATGGCGAGAACCAGCTCAGGAAGCCCAGCACCCTGCTTGCCGTCTCCGAGTCCTCGAAACTGGGGTCGTCCATGAGCGCGCGCGCACCCAGGTCTCGTACCGAGGGGATGATCCGCGTGGCCGAGTAAAAGACCAAGAGGCGGTAGGCCAGCGAGATGATGACCGAGGGCGTGATGGTCTGGAACGCGGCATAGAGAAAAGCCAGAGACGAATGGATCGCCGACGGCAGCGAGCCCAACACGTGCAAAAGGGTCGAGTACGATGCCATGATGATGGGGGGCAGCGGCGGGATCTCGGGCTGCGCCGTCGCGTCTTCACCGCCTTCATTGGGCAGATAGTCGGTGAAGATTTGGTACACGCAGAGAACGACATAGGCGAACAACAGAGAGCTCTCGATGGGGTTGCCACGACCACTGCCGATGCCGTATGCGCAGAGAAAGGTGACGGTCGTCATCGTCACGCCAATCAAGGTGGCGTCGAGGTTGCTGATTTGCGGAAACTGGGCCACACGCCAGAGGAAGTAGACGGCGCTGGCAATGATGGAGCCGGAAAAGGCAAGGAGAATAATCTGAAAAAAAAAAAAAGAGAGAGAGAGAGAGAGAAAGATACGACCCGTCAGCAAGAAGCACCAGCGAGCAAGAAGAAGAAGGAGAAGAAGAAGAAGGAGAGACGAGAGTATACGCACCACCCATGTGTCGCTTCGGCCCCTGTTGACGAGCCAGCGCGTGATTTGACCAGCAGCCTGGATGACAAGGAGCGTGCAAAAGCCCTCGAGCAGCTGGAAAACGGGTCCGGCGTATCGCAGAGTATTCTCCCAGCTGCCCAGCATGACAGTCTCGAGCACGCCGTCTCTGCCAAACAGCCACTCGGTCCAGCTCTTGCTCTTGGACTGGAATATGCCTCCGAGGGTCCTCTCCACCCAGCTCGTGCTTCCCGCGTCGACGGCAAACTTTCCGAGCGCCCAAATCAGCAGCGAAGGGATCATGATCCATTGCGAGATCCGGAGGAGGTGGGAGACTGTCGAACGCATGCGGGACTGGGCCGGCGTGACGATGCGGACTGCCGAGTAGGCGAGGTAGTAGATGAATAGGGACAGGCTGTACACCAGCCCGCTATCACGGCCGCCGACATCGAACGCGACGGGTATGGACAGGACAATGGTGAAGAGGAAGATGGAGCTGAACAGAATGCTGAATAGCCACCACATCGGAACGGCTGGGGCGGGCGAGCGGGCGAGCGGGCGAGTTGCCGTGCCACAGTCGTCGGACGGGAGGGAGGATCAGGCAGGCAAAAGGCCTTGGGGTTCGGGTTTCGGGTTTCGGGGGACGAGGGACGATTTTTGGGGGACGATTTTTGCTGCCGCAGAGCGGGCGGCGGAAGTCGAGTTGAGTTGCTCAGAGCTAGCTTGCCGAGTCGCTGCAGACGTCCCCGGTCATTCGCCGGACCCCTGGATAGCACGCTCGAGGGGGGCTCAGACGGCCAAAGCTGTTCTGGTGCCGAGATCTCGGTGTGTTGTATCTAGAATGTCGGGTTCGGACTCGTTGCGGTCGCATGAAGTCGGCCGGACAAGCTTGGGCGCGCGTCGCGCACTGCTGCTACGAGGCGACGTCACCTCCTCGTAGGTTGGTTGTCGGGCTGAATTGGTGCAGGCGCGTGGCTTTTCTTTTCTTTTTCTTTCTTTTCTTTTTTTTCTTTTCTTTTTTTCTTTTTTTTTTTCCTTCCTTTCGTTCGTTCCTTTTTTCGTTTCCCCCCTCTCCAATGATTGACGTATTGATGCCACTCGGGACGTGCCTGGGAGGTTTTTGTGGTTGGACAGACGAGAACTGGCTGGGTCCGTTGTGTGTACGGGCCACGCCAGTGCAAACGCAAATGCAAATGCAAATGCGGATGCGGATGCGGATGCGGATGCGGATGCGGATGCGGATGCGGATGATGATGAATGTGCTCGTCTGCTGGTGCCCACAATTCGGGGCAAGCTTGGAAGAGTGGGAGACCCTGGATTTGAGCTGGAATAAATCTGGTCCCGCCGAGTTGTGTGGTCAAACAAGGGACGCCGGTGTCGGTAGTCCATTGTCGTCCAGTCGTTTATCGTCGCCGGCCGGGCTGCTTATCGCCAAGCCCTGTTATCGGCACGTGAAAGCCCGTGAGGAGTGAGGAGCAAGCAGCCAAGGCGAAGCGTAAAGCTTGCTCCGACTCCCCTTTGTCGTTTTGCCAGAGACGTGGCTCTTCGTGGGCGTGTACAGCTGCCTACGTAAACTGCTTCAAGGCGCCTACTTGCTGTCGACCGATGGAGAGGCACGTAGGATATGGACACGGATCATGACGCTGTCAGCTTGACGGCGCTCTTCTCCTCAAACGGCTCGGCCCGATGATCGAGGCAGATCTTAGACCTTGGCCCATACCTTGAGGATCAACTGTCCGCCTGCCACCAGCTGCTCTTTCAGGTCAGGTACATCTATTCCGTATCCTTGCTCCTCAAATCTCTCTCTTTACCCAGTTGACAACCCTCCGTCTGTACAAATTCGCAACAGCATCACGACATCGTCTCAATGCCGCCAAAACTACAGTTTCGCGTCACCACTGATTCTGACATCCTCTCCACCCTACGTCTCATCTGAGACTTGCCTTGGCATCAAGGATCCGCGTCCCATTGGCACCAGCAGCACAGACCTCGCGTCTGCATCGCATCTCGATATACATACAGTGGGTGGCCCAACGTATTTGGTCAAGATTAGGTATCGCGATTTCCGTATGTAGACACGTCAAAGGTCCACCACATTGAAGACCCTGGTGTCGCATCACTCGTTGCTTTCCCCCGACACCGACGTCGAAACCACCTCCTTGGAGGTCGTCAGACGCGCAACCCATGTTCATTTATCCATGATCGCCTGACGAGACCTACTGGTGCAGTGGCACGGGTAGACAAGTCCTCTCGCGTGCGGGGGCGTCGGCATGCACTTTCGACATGTGGATCCTTGATGGATGGGCATCGGCGCCGAGGTCGTAGCAAGATTCGAGATGCTGACGTTGTTCTGGCGAGGAGGGTTGAGGAACTGGAGATGCCGACTGGGATCTGCTTTGTTGAAATGGAGAAGAGAGTTGGCGTGGAGGAGGCTTTGTAGATGGGGTGATAACTAAGCCCGATGATGACCAAATTGTAAGCAAGCTGTTTTCCGTTATCGCGCGGATGAAGTCATTGGATGCATGCTATCTGTATGGAGGTACATGGTACATTGTATGTCTTGTTTGAAAATGTGAACACGTACTCCTTTGAGGAACAGGCTGATCTGAAAAAAACTCTTCTGAATAGGCTGTTTGCACATGCTGCGGAAATTATGGACCAAGGACGATGAGATTGCCATGCATTCATACTCGGATCACTATCTCTATGCCCGATTTTTTTTTTTTTCATTATTCGTCAAAACCCCGCATGACGCCTTGGAAGCAAGATCAACCGGCTTTTTCTTTCTTTCTTTCTTTCTTTCTTTCTTTCTTTCTTTCTTTTTTTTTTAGCGTGCCACGGTTCCATTGTCAATCTTGTCGGGCCTGCTCATTGTTGGGGTGCGGTTATCGCCAGAAATCCGAGCCCTTCAGATTCAGAAGCAAAACAAGCCAAGCGACGATAAAGGGAGCTCCAAGACCAAGGCCAAGTCCGAGACCAAGTGGATGCCGTCCGTCTACAGACAAACCCTCGAGTCATCCGCGTTGGGATTGGGCTGCCCCACTTGAGCCGACCGACTGCAAGCGGCTGAGACATCCATCTGATGATTGCGTGATGAGCGCGATGATTGCGACTTGCCCAGCGCGGCGCCGGCTACTTGGGAGTAGGAATGGGAAGGGAAAAGGAAAAAACACGTGGCGGTCGAGACGACGCGGAGACGGAGACGGCTTTCCCCATGTCGAGACTCCGGGGCAAGGTCTTCCCAGTCGAATCCCCTCCATTCATTCCTGTCAAACAGGCCACGGCGAGTCGCGCGACGGACGGAGCGGGTGCGGCGTTGTCGTCTGGCCCGGAGCGTCGACGTACGATGAGGACGGCGCGCAGAGGTCGAGAGGTCAAGCCTGGTGGTTGTTGGTTGCCGTGCACGTGACGGGAGGGAGAAGGTACATAGGCACCTACTTTATGTAGGTAGGTACTTGGTATGTACTACATACAGCAGGCAGTGCTTTGAGCGCACTCGTCATGGTGCGACGCCACGCGCAGGGCAAATCTCCATGTCGCTGGCAGCCGCCTCGGCCCGCTTTTTTGTGGATGCGCTTGGGACGGCGCCGGCTGCAAGCCTCTCCCCCTCGCTCCATCTGTCAGGCCCATTGGTTGGTCCGTCCATGTCTGCTTGGGTCCATCTGCTTGAGTCCGTCTACTTGGGTCCGTCTGCTTGATGCAGCTGCCACCATGTCACTTGATATACATACATACTTATTATTTACGGCAGAACGGTTCTCTTTCCGAGTTCCTCATCACGCTCAACACGTAGTCTGCCCTCGGACAAATCTGCATTGCACGAGCCTGCGGTCGCCTCCGGTTTTTGCTGCACCTCCATCCATCGCCTTTGCACAATACGGCGCACGACTTCTCTTACTGATGCATCCGGACCGTCTCCGTCGCCGCTCCCCTCGCTTTCCCTCTGCGATTGACTAACCCGTCGTCGTCGTCTGGGAATCGTCTTTGGACTGAATATTTTCCTCTTTTTTTTTCCTTTGCTTATACATATTCTTTCTAGTAGGATTATTATTATTCTCTCTTTCTATCTCTCTCTCTCTCTCTCCCTCTCTCCCTCTCTCCCTCTCTCCCTCTCTCCCTCTCTCTCTTTCTTTCTTTTTTTTTTCTTTTTTGTCCTTTCTCTTCTTCTTTTCATCCTCCACCTCCAGCGGCAATCTGCGCTCCATCACCATCCATCACAATCATCATGTCGGAAAAAAACCGTGCAGCCTCGCCCACGGGCTCGGCATTGGCTTCGCCACATCTCGACTTTGATCATCCTCGCTCCGTCAGGTTGGCATCCATTTTCGGCGGCAAGGGCGTGACGGTAGGACCGCGCATCTGTCCCGTCCCCGACCACCTCAAGAACGACGCATCCGACAGCGAGGACTCGAGCGAGGCCATTTTAAACCGACAGCTTGCGTCCGAGGATGGCGCCGATATCCAGTACCGTACCTGCTCATGGCAAAAGACGGCCGCCCTGTTGTTCAGCGAGTACATCTGCCTGGCCATCATGAGCTTTCCGTGGTCATACAGCTACTTGGGACTCGTGCCGGGCCTCATTCTCACAGTCGTCACCGCCGCCATTGTCCTCTACACCAGCCTGGTGCTCTGGGAGTTTTGTCTTCGCCATCCCGAAATCCGCGACGTTTGCGACCTCGGACAGACGCTCTTCTGGGGCAAGACGTGGGCCTGGTGGGGGACCGCCGTCATGTTCGTGCTCAACAACACCTTTATCCAGGCGTTGCATGTTTTGGTCGGCGCCGAGTACCTGAATACCATGACGGAGAATACCGACATTGGGGGCTGCCGCACTGTCGAATTCTCCGTCGTCGTCGCCGTCATTTGCTGGTTGGCATCCCTGCCACGTACCTTTAGCATGATGTCCAAGCTCGGGACCGCCTCTGCCTTCTTCACCTTGATCTCGGTCGTTCTTGCGACCGCCTTTTCTGGCGTCCAGGGCAAGCCTGCGGGCTACAGCCCAGAGAAGGGCGAGCCCATTGTGACGGCGATACCCCTGGCCAGCACGACTTTTGTGCAAGGAATGGCCGCTTTTTTGAATATTAGTTATACCTTTATCGGCCAAATCACCCTCCCCAGTTTCATCGCCGAGATGCGTGATCCGCGGTAGGTCTTTTCCATACCTCTTGGCCCGTCTCGTTCTTTGACAAGGCAAAAAAAAAAAAAACTAAAAAAAAAAAACTGACACCTGTCAATCACAGCGAATTCCCCAAGTCCCTCTGGGCTTGCACGATTGCCGAAATCATTGTCTTTAGTGTCGTTGGCGCCGTCATCTACGCATACAGCGGCAACCAATACGTCAAGGCGCCCGCATTCGGCTTGCTCGACGATGTGTATAAAAAAGTGTCCTTTTCCTTTATGATCCCGACCATCATCTTCCTGGGCTGTTTATACGCATCGGTGACGTCGCGGTTCGTATTCTTTCGCGTGTTCAGGGGGTCCAGACATTTGCGGGAGCACACCGTCTTTGGATGGGGGTCATGGGCAGGTATTCTGCTCGTCACGTGGATCTTTGCATTCATCATCTCCCAGATCATTCCATTCTTCTCTTCTCGTGAGTACAATCTTGTTCCTTTTTTTTTTGCCGTCCTGAAATGAGCACCCACTACTAACTTTCCCTGTGCTGGCATGCTAATGTGTATTTTTTTTTATTTTCTCTTTAGTGCTTTCGGTTATGAGCTCCCTTTTCGACAGTTGGTTTGGCTTCATCTTCTGGGGGGTGGCGTATTTCAGAATGCGCACCGCGGACAAGAACGTCGGGCGCGTGCGAAGTCCGGTTGGCGACTGGTTGTCCGTCATCCTGAACGTCGTCATCATCCTGACGGGGTTCTTCTTCCTCACCGCAGGGACATATGCGAGCGTGCAGGGGATTGTCGATTCATTCCAGGATGGATCAGTCGGCGGCGTGTTTTCTTGTAAGAGCAACGGGCTCTGAGCGACGAGGCGAAGAGGGAAGGGCGAATACAGAAGAAAAGAAGGCGGTGCCATTAAAAAAACTCGGCCTGGACACGGAATATATAGATAATGTGCATGCGTTGTTGTGTCGGACGATGACTGGTGTGGTCTGGGTTTGATTCTCGCCCATTTCCGCTTATTTCCGCCCATTTTCCGCTCCTTCCCTCTTGACCCACACACAATCTCGTCGGCGCGACGCAGCAACACGCCACTTTATGCATCAAGGCCGAACCATGTTTCTCTTTCTTTTTTCTTTTTTCTTTTTTTGTTCGTCCAGAGAGAGGTAACCACCACGTCAACCTGAGCCTCCAACTCCTGCCACCGGGCCGGAGACTTCCAACCTCGACTCGCTCTCCCCATCGCGACATCCCCTAGTCCACGTCGCGAGCCTCCGCCCCTAATCCGTCCGGCATCCCCCCCCCCTTTTTGCGAACGCCGACCCGACAACGGATCGTACAAACACAACGACAACCTAGATTGCTTCACCCACACGACGCCGCAATGGAACCCCCCCGCGGCTCCGCGACGCGTGCCAGAACGTCCGCGTCCCCCTCGGCGCCCGAGAAGCCCGACCCCAGCGGCAACCCCAAGCATGACTTCTTCTGGACCTACACCGAGGAGCCGCACCGGACGCGGCGCCTGGCCATCATCAAGGCCCATCCCGAGGTGTGTGTGTGTGTGTGTGTGTGTGTCCTCGGCTCGACTGTGCCGGCGTGGCTCTCCTCCACCCCTCCTTTTTCCTTTCCGCTGACCAGAGGACGCGCAGATCACGAAGCTCTGCGGGCCGGAGCCGCTGACCAAGTATGTCGTCGTCGGCGTCGTCGCACTCCAGATCGCGCTCGCCTACATGCTCCGGTCGACGCCGTTTTGGTCCTTTAGGTTCTGGGCCGTAGCCTACGTCCTCGGCGCCACGGCCAACCAGAACCTGTTCCTGGCCATTCACGAGATTTCGCACAACCTGGCGTTCAGGAGCGCGTTGGCGAACCGGCTGTTTGCCATTGTTGCCAATCTGCCCATTGCGGTGCCTTATAGTGCTGCCTTTCGGGTGGGTTTTGTTTTCTACCGTTTCCCCCGCGGGTTTTTCTTTTCTTTTTTCTTTTTTTTCCGTCTTGGGTCCTTTTTTTTTCCGTCCTTCTCCAAGCTAACCCCGTCTCTCCCACCCTCCAGCCGTACCACCTCACGCACCACAAGTCGCTCGGAGTCGACGGCCTCGACACAGATCTCCCGACCGCCTTCGAGGCCCTCTTCCTCGACTCCATCCTCGGAAAGGCCTTTTTCTGCACCTTCCAAATCTTTTTCTACGCGCTGCGTCCCATGGCCGTGTACCGCGTGCCCTTTACCTGGGTGCACCTCGTCAACCTCGCCGCCCAGCTCGCGTTTGACGCGGCCGTGCTGCGCTTCGCCTCGTGGAACGGCCTCCTGTACCTGCTGCTCTCGTCCTTCCTCGCGGGCAGCCTCCACCCGCTGGCCGGCCACTTCATCGCGGAGCACTACGTGTACGAGACGGTGACGCCCTCGCAACGGGACCCCGACAACATGGTGCCCGTGCCCGAGACCTTCTCCTACTACGGCCCGCTGAACTGGCTCACCTACAACGTGGGGCTGCACAACGAGCACCACGACTTCCCCGCCATCCCCTGGACGCGGCTCCCGGCCGTCTACGACATGGCCAGAGAGTTTTACGAGCCGCTGCCCCGTCACGAGAGCTGGGTCAGCGCCATCTGGCGCTTCATTCTCGATGACAAGGTCGGGCTCAACTGCCGCGTGAAGCGCAGGGAGGGCGGCCGCCTGGTCGGCGGGGCCGTCAAGTGGAAGGAGGCGGAAGTGCAGGCCTGACCGGTCCGGCCGCAGTTTTTTTTTTTAAAAAAAAAATTATTTAATTTTCTTTCGGTTTGCGTATAAAAAAGAGGTGTGATAGGAACAGAGGTGAAGAGATTGTCATTATACACTGGGGCCCTTGCGATGGGTCCCCCTTATTTTAATCCCCCTTTTTTCTTCTTTTCTTTTCTTTTCTTTCCTCTCTCCTCTTCTCCAACGGGACATACCAGAATAGACGGTAATCAGGTCCACCGTCGTCCTGGCATACTCGGCGCCATATCCCACCGACTCCATGCCGTCATGAAGACGGATCTATAAATCCCCCGTCACGCGACCACCCCACCCCCTTTTTCTTGTCAAAAAAAAAAAAAAACTAAAATCCTGCGTCTCCCACGGGTGCGTCCCCTTATTTTCTAAAATCCTGCATCATAAGCTTCCTTGTCTAGATGGCTACCTCCCACGGGTGCGGGCCCCCTTTACAGGGTTTAGAGCTAGGGAACCCCTCGACCAGCCTCCGTTACTAGATCTCTATTATATTACATTCTCCACTTTTGGACGGTGCACGAGCGTGGTGGATTGTGGGCTGGGGATTGTAGGTTTATTGTATTAGAGGAAAATGAGGGAAGAAAAAAAGAAAAAGAAAAAAACGAAAAAGAAA
>SRPY01000413.1:0-28977 GCA_018360145.1 Claviceps africana | reverse complement strand
GGCCGGCGGCGGCGGCCCGTTCTCGTGGGCGTGGGACTACTTTGGCGGGCGGCAGGGCGGTGCCGGCGCCGCGGACCGGGACGAGGCCGAGACGGCGCAGTTCAGCAGCGTGTTTGAGGAGATGATGCGGGAGGAGGGCATGGCCGAGGACGGCACCAGCCGGCCCACCGGCAAGTTCTGGGGCATGGTCGGCGGCGCGAGCGGCGGCGCCTTGGGCTTCATCGTCGCCAATGTCCCGGGCATGGTGGCCGGCGCCGTGGCCGGGAACAGGCTTGGTGCCGTGAGGGATGCCAAGGGCAAGAGCGTGTATGCCGTCTTTCAGGTATGTTTTCTTGGTGCCGTGCTTGCCGCCTTGTTTTGTCTTTCGTTCTCTTCTTCTTCTTTTTTTTTTTTGTTCTGTCTCGTAAATCTTCACAGAACGGACATTAACCCTCGTCTGACGACGCTTCTGCCACGTACAGGAACTGCCGCAGGTCGATCGTGCAAAACTCTTGGGTCAGCTTGCCTCGAAAGTCTTTAGCCATGTCACGGGAATCTAAAGAGGCCATGCTTGTCGGGTCGTGAGGGGAAAGGAAAGTGGGGAGGTCCTGGCTCGATGGGTTGGGAACGCGACGGCACCGGCTTCATCGTCATAATCGGTCGCGCTCAACTCATCAAAGGAGCCCTTTTTAGATAGCAATACCCAAGTGGATACTTGCAGTGACATTATTACGTTACACGGCAACCATTCGTTCGCTGAATCGACGACAACCAAATCATGTGCTAGGAAAACGCTGGGGCAGCCAAGAACCCATGTCGGCGGCGTTTAGGATATCTGTCGTATAAGAGGCACCGTGCGACACCAAATGCATCATCATGAGATGGGCGCGTCGTGCGCTCCAGTTGTACTGCCAGATCTTGGACCACCTTTTGACCATGCCATCTCATCATCGGCATCATCATTCTGCTCTCTTGGTCCACATGTCAACACAGACGTCAAGCAATGAATCGATGCCAGAAGAGACCACATACATTTTGGCAGCCGAGCGAACTTTAGTTCACAACGAGAATTAGAAAAAAAAAACATTCTTCTCCGTCAGTGGAGGCCTTTTTGTTCTTTTTTTCTCCTCCCTCTTCTTTCTGATCTACATCATATCCATAACTTTTTGCCAGAATCGAGTGTGTCGTAAAATAGTCAAACGTCGAAGAAATCCTAAACCATCAAGCGCCATCAACGTCCTTCTACCTGCGCGGAGGGGGGTTGAAACCGGGGGGCGCGCCGGGGGGGTTGAAGCCGGGCGGAGGAAATTGGGCGCTGCCTGGGAAACCCCCCGGTGGAGGAGGAAAGCCGCCAGGAAATCCTGGAGGTGGACCTTGAAGCCTGTTAGACGACGCCATCTCGCGTGACAACTGGGTGGAAACTTACCTCCTCGTCCAGCACCCGGAAAGCCAGGCGCGCCAGGGAAAGCGGGAAAGCCTGGCGGGGGAGCACCGGTGCCAACTCCAGCGGCAGGTCCCTGTTCTTTTGATTAGAAGGGAGAGGAAAAGGAAAAGGAAATAGAAGTTAAGAAGAAGGAGGAGAAAACGTCGCCAAGCAGAGGCATCAAGACTTACCGCCAACGAGGGAGGAGGAGCGCCACGGCCAGCTGGTTTAGCAACTCCAGGTCCCGCAGCAAGCGTAGACGGTATGCCACCAGGCGCACTCTTGCCCAGTCTGGCACTAGGATCGGCCGGAGGAGGAGATTCCACCGACAGGGAAATGATGTGAGCACCGCGAACAATGGTCAGACCAAGAGTTCTCTTCTCCTCGGTCTCGATGAGTTGGGTCGACGAGCCGGGGGCGGCCGGCTTGTTGGCCTTTCTCTTCACGCGTCGAAATTCCTCCGTGTCTGCCAGCACCAGATTCATGTGCTGCGGCGACAATTAGCATCCGGTCGGAATCAAGAGACGAAGCTCCCCCGTGTCCCGAACAAACCTTGTCAAAGGCAAGCATCTGCCCGGTCATGGCGCGTCCGTCGTTGAGGGTCACACGCATGCGCCAGTTGATCTATCGAAAGCGAGTAAGCTCTTTTGTTCGTCGCCATATACCAAGCTCGAAGGCGCATTGGGACGAAGCTATCTTGGGGACGGACAACGTACGTAACCGGCCTGAGGGGAGAAGACGATAAAGGGTTAGCCATGGCGAGAACAGACAGACGCGCGGAATCGTCGAGAGAGCGGATGAGCAGCGGAAAAGACGTACCATCTTTCCTTGTTTGTTCGACATCTTGGCGGCTACAGGTGATTCCCGAGTTCTTGCTCACGCAGGGTTCTCGAGGGTTTCAAAAAAATTGGGGGGACGCTTTCCGCGGAGCTTTTCTGCGACCGCTCGGCTGTCACTCACTTGCTCGACGCGCCAAAGTGAGGATGGATGATGGTGCAGCGCCAAAAGTTTTTGCGGAGCCTCAGATTGAAGGCTGCCACGGAGGTACAACGGCAACGTACCCCCTTTTCTGCGCTAGTCCACTCCTGGTCGTGCCCGGCCTCCACTTTTTCCGTGTCCGCTTCGCTTGAGGGCACTCAAACCCTCGAAATTTTCCCCCGTCACCTCACAAAAATCTCGACCCGCTCGTCCTGGCGATTTCCACCTTGAACTGACCCTTTCGACGAAGCCTCACAACCCCTTCGACAACAGCAGCAGCCATGGCGTCCGACAAGGCCAATAACCCCATGCGGGAGCTCAAGATTCAGAAGCTCGTTCTGAACATTTCCGTTGGCGAGTCTGGTGACAGGCTGACCCGTGCCGCCAAGGTGCTTGAGCAGCTGTCTGGTCAAACTCCCGTCTACAGTATGCCAAAACCTTACCAACATCATCCGAATCGCGACCAGAGCCGCCGCTAACTGTAATTTTGCAACACAGGCAAGGCCCGTTACACTGTCCGTACCTTTGGTATCCGACGTAACGAGAAGATTGCCGTCCACGTCACCGTCCGTGGCCCCAAGGTGAGCAACGCCCGGCGGGATTCCTATTTTGAGCTTACCATCCCGGTAGGCTTCGCGCCAAGACACGGCGGGCTAATTGCGTCGATAGGCCGAGGAAATCCTCGAGCGTGGTCTTAAGGTCAAGGAGTACGAGTTGCGCAAGCGCAACTTCTCCGAGACGGGCAACTTCGGCTTCGGTATCAGCGAACACATCGATCTCGGTATCAAGTACGATCCTTCCATCGGTATCTACGGCATGGACTTTTACTGCTGCATGACCCGACCTGGTGAGCGCGTCACTCGCCGCCGCCGCATGAAGAGCACCATTGGTGCCAGCCACCGCATCAAGCGCGACGAGACTGTCAAGTGGTTCAAGCAGAGATTCGACGGTATTGTCCGATAAATCCGGGCGGCTACCGGACACCAGCGGGGTTTTTTTTTTTCCTCTTTGTTCTTCTACGGATGGTCATGGCGAACATGGTTAAAAAGGGTGGGAATGGGATCATGCGGTCATGTATTTGCTATATATATGCCTTTTGTTGCACCCGCTCGACCAAAAATAGAGTCGAGCGCCGGCCTCAGAGACCGACCGGCGCCCATGCCGGCTTCCGTAAAGACCTTTTTTTATATCTTCTTTCGAATGTGACGTTTCTTGCGAGGGAGAAAAGCCGACGCAGTTGGCATGGCAATGAACGCCGGTGGGATCGGACTTGACGAGTGGTCCTTTACCGCAAGCAAGCAGGCCGCTCAACGTCAACAATACCTTGACCGCCCTACAACTTGGCCCCCGATGCCAACCCCGATGCCGACTCCGATGCCGACGTCGGCGCCAGAACCGCAACGTCCTGGAACGGAAGGCCGAGGTGTCTGTACACATGGTTGAATCTAACACGCCCATCGTCAGCCACCCGGCTCGTCGCATCACCAGATCGGCAGAGACGAGACAAAGATGCACACATACCGGTCGCTCCCGAAAAACGGCTCAACCCGTCCCTCCGAATCCGCCACCAGCAACCACGGACAGCCAAAGGCACCCGCGTCCACCGCCCGGCGCGTCTCCTCGACGAGCCGCCCCTTCATCTGCGCCCTCCCGTCCATGATGCCATCCACCTCGGCCGGGCCGAACAGCCTATCCCCGCCCCGTCGCCGCGTCGCCTCGGCGAGCAACCCCCGCAGCCCGTCCTCCCCCACGACATCCGCGTTCGGCGGCGTCCAGAACCGGTGCAGCAGGAACCGCAGCGCCGAGAGGAACGTCTCGGCGGGGAAATTCGCCTTGATGAAGAGCAGCGCCCGCAAGGCCGACTGCGTCCTCGCCCGGGACATCAAATCCGGCGGCGTCGCGAAGCGCGTGATGCCGACCCGGGAGGCCGCGCGGGCGGCGTCGCGCGCGAGGTACTCGGACTTGGCGGCCAGAGTCCACGGGGGTTTGTTCCCTGGAGGGCCGAAACGCCCGAGTAGAGTCAGCCGGTGTCTTCCATGCGCAGAAGAAAAGGGCGTGGCAAGGGGGAAGGAACAAAGGACCAGCGTTTACCGGTGAGGTGCATGATGCCGCCGAGGAAAACGGGGTGAAATCTGCGTCGGTTCGCGACGTCTCAGCAGCTGGACATGGATCCCTCCCTCTCTCGTATCGGTCCGAAGCCTCCTCACGACGAGGTGCGTTTCGTACAAGGGGGAGGCCCGGCCACGTACTCTACTTGCACGCCATGCGCAGCCAGCGTGTCCAGGTTCGGCCACAGATCCTCGAAGCAGACGTAGCTAAACAGGGACGCTGATGGGTTTCAGAAAACTCGATGATCATGACATTGACGGCGCACGTTTTGCATCCCGGAATGTTTTTTTCTTTTTTTTTTTTTTTCGCATACCAATGTCCAGATAGCAGTCGATGCGTCCTCGACCCATGACGGCCCCTCGCAGAAGCAGAAGCACAGGCCGGCCGTCGGATGGTAGGATGACTGCAGTCGGCACCGTGTAGAGCAGTGAAGCTTGTCGATGGAGTGTGGAAGTCCGTCGGACGGGAATCGGGATGACGTCGCGCCATGGGCACGTGGACAGCCGAGGCCGCTGACGGGGCGGCACGGATATGTACCGGTCATAGACCCGGTCGTCTCGCGGACGTGACGCAGAAAAATCATGTATAGAAGGGATGGGAGAATAGCAGTGAATGGAATGTGGACACGCAATACAGACATGGAGATATAAAGATGTTATATATAAAAAGCAAAGAAGAAAAAGAAGAAAAAGAAGAAAAAGAAGAAAAAGAAGAAAAAGAAGAAAAAGAAGAAAAAGAAGAAAAAGAAGAAAAAGAAGAAAAAGAAGAAAAAGAAGAGACACATAGACAACAAATCGAATAAATATATATCATGCCAAGACAACAAGCCCAATCCAAATCCTTCTTTTAACCTTCCACATCTCTCCCCATGCGCCAACAAACATCAAATACCCCCGAGTCCACCCTTCATACAGCCTCCAAGAATAAAATAGCAAGCCATCTTACAAATCATCCATAATAAACCCCCCCCCCCGGTATCTTGACACTCCACACGTATCTTGGCACTCCACACCCCCCAGCGTCACGCTCGACTCGTTCTACTGATCCGATTTCATCTTCAGCCATACCTCTATTCCGACTCATCTCGCACAAACGCAGACACCCCCCTCTACGACATGGCAAGAAATGCGCCCACCTCCCTCCCACACAAGCACCATGCCCCGACCTCGGGTTCACATCTCGGCTTGGCTTTGGCTCAGCGCCAACACGCCCTGCACGTTCTCAATGTCTTGGATGGTGTCGTTGAACACGTTGCTGAGATTGCCCACCGCCCTGTGACGGTTCCACTCGTGGCGCGTCTTCCAAATCTCGTCCATCAGCTCTCGGTTGATTTGTTCCATCTGCTCAATCGTGCAGCCCGACGTGCCGTCCGTCAGCACCAACAAGAGGTTGTCGATGGCGCCCTCCACCGACGGCGGCTGCGATGCGGACGAGCCCGGGTAACGGCCATAAAACAGCGGTACCTGCGACTGCGTTTCTTGAGACGCCCGCACCGCGGCCCCGTCCGCCGAGTGGCCGCTGGATCGGGGAGCGTGGGACTGCAAGGACATGGGACTGTCCGTCAGGTCGTGGCCCAGCGCCGTCGTGTTCTCTCGCGCCGGCGCCTGACCCTGCGAGTGCACCCAGGCTTCGTCCGTCGGCGGCGTGGCCCGTCCGGGCATCGCGACCACGAGCGTGTCTGGCAGGTCCCCTTCATGGCCGGTCTCGCCGTTCTCGCCGCTCTGCCGGCCACCGTGGTTCCCGTTGGTAAGCTGAGTGCCGGAGTGGAAGTTGGACGACCTGTGCGTCGAAGGGTCAGACGACTTGGTCGACGAAGCATCGTTGATCACGGCCGGCGGCGAGACGCCAGGCGGAAGCGACGTGACGGCCGACCTTTGTGAGATTCGGGTCAGACCGGTGTGGTGATCCTTGACCGAGCTGGCCTCGGACTTTGTCGGGGGGCCCATGATGCCCGACCCCTGAGTAGATGCTCCGGCGAGGCGGTCAAGGGGGTCCTCGATGCCGCTCATTTGCACATCAGGGGCCTTCTCCTGCTCCTGCCCTCGCTCCGGCCCCTGCTCCCTCGCCGGCTCCTGGGATGCTGCGCCTGACGGCCCCTTGTTCCATCTTGTTCCTGCTGCTGCTGCTGCTGCTGCTGCTGCGTCTTGCGCCTTGTCATCTTGTTGTTGGCCGTTGGATAACGACGACAAAGGCCCTCGGAGCTGGAAGCGAGCAGTAGTGCGAGAGCCTGGCACCATCTCCCCCAGTGTCAGCGGACCCTGAGAGTCGCTGTCATTGGCGCCACCGAGATCGGACTGGACGCGGTTCGATATTGACTGCATGGCCTTGCGCTTTCGCTCCTTCTCGGCGGCCTGCGCGGCCCTCTCAACCTGGCGGCGATGTAGTCCGTCCCAGTCAACGCTCGAAAAGTGGTGTTCGATGCTAGCTACGTCCACCTCGACATTGCTCAGAAGTTCGTTCGCCTTGAGCGTGCGCTCCTTGTCCCCAATGTTTTTGGCATCCTTGGCCAGGGCTTTGATGTCAAACAGGAAATCCTTTGGGCGGGCGTAGAACCCGTTCGAGAGCCGTTCCTCAATCGTCGTCGTCTCGAGATTGAAGTAGCATTTTCCGGTGGCGGTGTCGCGGAGCACATCGTTCCCGTGCTTGTCTTTGACGATCTCATATGGCCGATTGACTCCTTCCGTAATGTCTGGTCGGACGTAGTTGGGATCGGATTCCGCGAACAGGTACTCGATCTGGCCCTGGGGAATGACTGGCTGCCTAAATTTCCTGTACTTTTTGTTGATCTGGTCCATGATTGGCTGCAAGTGAAGTTTGAGCGTGTTGAGCATCTGGTGATCTTTTCTCTTGACCAGCTTGGCCTCTTCCTTGGTGGGCGGTTTCGGTGCAATGACAGGAGCAACTGGAAGCTCTTCCAGGACACGCTTCTTGCGATTTTCTGGGTCAGGGAACTCGGCGGGTTTTTTCTTGACATAGTCAAGTGTCGCAGAAAAATATTCCATTCGGTTTTGCTAAACACACACACAAAAACAAGTTAGACCAAGAAAACACTGAAAGGTTGTTCCATTAAATGCCACTGTTCTCAAGTACTCACCCTCTCCGGCCGTGCAATTTCCATTCTGTTTTTGTGGGAAAACCCGAACAAATCACGCAGCAAGCCACCAGGAAGCTCATCCTTCTCGCACTCGGCTGTTGCGAGAAGAAGCACGGGATCTGTCGCCGGGATAGAACGCAGCATTGTTTGAAAGGTGACGAAGGCAACAGTACCAGCCAGGGTGGCATACCAGGCATCAATGTTGGGGATGTAGATGACGCTGGGCTTGTGGCGCCGAATCTCGGTGAAGAGACTAACAATGACTTGTTCCATGGCCTACATCGTTGCAGCTGTTAGTCACTGACCGGGTCGACTGCACAGAGTCTCTCTCTCTCTCTCTCTCTCTCTGTATGTGTGTGTCGGTGTGGAAAAAAGAAAAAGGTGGTGGTAGAGAGGAGCACGACCATCCACTTACCCTTCCGTCGGCGAGCAATGCTGGCAAATCAAAGTTCTGCACATGAACATCCTCAAGATAATGCAAGATGGCCGATGAAATATACGTCTGTCCCATGCCCTGCAACCCGTATATGAGGAACCTGGGTCGGAAGACGCGCGACCGCTCGAATTCTTGCTGCATGACTTCGCGTCCAAAACCATGATCCTCGTCGTCATACTGCTCGTACATGGCTTCTTCGAGCGCGGTGGTCTTCTTCTTCCTCGGCAACAAGTCATTCAGCAGTTGCTTGGCAGTGCTGAGTTGTTCGCGCAGAAGCGGTTCCACCGTCTTGGGCAGCGGCCTCGCGCCAGACGTTGCTGACCGCTCCGACGATGGGACCAGTTTCTTGATGGATATCATGAAATCCGAGGCGTGAATGCTGATCTTGTTCGGGTCGACGATGAGCTTCTCCGTGGAATTGTAAATCTGGGGATACGTCCGTTGCATGGAATTGAGCGCTGCCTCGGTGCACAACGCGCGCAGATCAGCACCGCCGTACCCCTTGGTCTTCTCGGCAAGTGAGGTCATGAACTGCGGCGATAGTCCCCAGTCCTTGGTGTGGATGTTGAGAATGGACCGACGTCCGTCTGCGTCCGGCAGAGGGAAGTAGAATTCTCGGTCGAAACGGCCGGGTCGTCGAAGAGCAGGGTCGATGTTGTCCGGTCTGTTGGTTGCGCCAATGACAATGACTTGTCCGCGGCCGTCCATGCCATCCATCAATGCCAGGAGTGTTGACACGATCGAGGCATGGATTTGTTCCTGCTTGCTGGATCTCACAGGAGCCAGGCCGTCTATTTCGTCGAAAAAGATGATGCTGGGCTGCGTCTTCCTGGCCTCCTCAAACAAGAGACGCAGTTGTTTCTCCGCCTCGCCAACCCACTTGCTCAGAGCATCCGCACCCTTGCGCATGTAGAAGGAAATCTTGCGGCCGCCGGAGCCGACCGAATTGGCCAGGGCCCGAGCCAACAGTGTTTTGCCAGTGCCTGGAGGACCATGGAACAAGACGCCACGTGGAGGCGTAACGTGGAACTTGGTGAAGAGCTCAGGATACAACAGCGGAAGCTGGACCATTTCCTTGAGCTGATCGATATGGCCCTGCAAGCCACCCACCTTGCTGAAGTCAACATTCATGTCCACGCCAAGAGGGTCGGCATCGGCGAGAGCCTTTCTATCCTTGATCTTGCCAACATTCGGAGTCGCTTCGGCGTTGAGCCCGGAAATACCCGGCAAAAGACCTCCCGTTGGCGCCCCCGAGGTCGGCGTCATGCCAATGTTCCCGGCCATGCTCGACCTGCGAACCATCTCGTCGTCACTGCTGTCAGAATCAACGCCGCCCGCTGCGCCGGTGCCCCAGGGCCCGCTGAGGAGAGCGCCGCCGCCGCCGCCGCCTCCAAACGGTCCAAAGGTCGAGTTTAGATTTCGCTCCCATGCGAGACCTGCGCCTCCTTTCCGGCGCCGTGCCGGAGTGGGCGCCGGATCTTCGGCGTCCTCCTCTTCAATGTTTGCGGCAGTCAATGGTGGCATATAGTAATTGACTCTGGCACGGGCCCGGCGGGATTCTTGATAAATGATGGGAGACTCATCTCTTGGCCGCCGCCGAGGTCGAGAGGACTGCCGCAGTTCACGTGCTTCTTCATTCAGCTCGTCCAGGTCGACGTCCAGTTCGTCGTCACCGGAATCTCCACCACGACGAGAGTTTCGTGCACTTCGCCTGATTCTTCTTCCTCTAGGTGTAGGGCTTTCCACCTCATCGACTTTGTTATGTGACATGACCTCGTCCTCCGAATCATCACCGGGCTCAAAGTCGCTGCTAGGCTCTTGAGTAGATTTCTTGGAGCGACCACGAGTCAAGCGACGAGACGTGGCAGCAGCATCGTCCGTGGTCTCGCCCCTGCTCTTCGTCTTGGCCTGCAAAGCCTCCGCTCTTGACGCTCGAGTTCTGCGCGTAACAGGAACGTCGTCGTCGTCGTCGTCGTCGTCGTCGTCGCCTCTTTGTCCTTCTCCTTCTCCTCCTTCTCCTCCTCCTTCTTGTTCTTCTTCTTCAGCTACAGTTGCCGTAGCGGCAGCCTCAGCCTTCGCAGGCTCAATGTTGTCTTTTGTCTCGGGCACTTCTGCCACGTTCTCATTATCGTTCTCGGCCTCCTTCTTCTTTTCAACAACTCCGTACTCGGGGGAGAGCTCATCGGGCTCGTCAGCATCATAGGCAGCTCGAAAACTGCTCTCTTGTGTTGCCTCTTCGATCGTCTCCGGTGCTATGTGCATTGCTTTCGCGGCGCGAGAAGGTCGACGGGTTCGCGAGTACATTTCTGGACTTCTGCTGCGAGAGTCGCGAGACGTCACTGCGTGCTTACCAGAGTTTGACAGCTCAACGAACTCCTCTTGCTCTGCGGTACTGGCGCGGGTCGCTCTCCGTCTCGTACCTTCTATAGGCGGATGAGGAACTTTGAGCCTCACGAGCCTCCTCCTCGACGCGGCAGCCAACTTCTTATTTTCTTGTTCTGCGTCGTCTGAATCGCCAACAATGCCCTCTTCTACCTCCTCGTCGACACTGCTTTCTCTGTAGCTGGGTTGAGCTCGTGCTGCTTTTCTTGTGCGACGCCCTGCTGCGTTGACCGGCGCGTCCTCAAATTCCGTCTCCTCCGCGTACGAGCCTTCTGCCATGCTGTCAGACAAGATCTCGTCATCGTCCTCGATATCAGAGCCTCTATATCTATGGCCCCTTTTCCGACCGTTGTTGGGCCGGGAACCTCGCAACGACCGAGATTTTTTTGCGCTCCTGGGTGCTCTCACCACGGAGGGGTCGAAGTTTTCGTCTTCGGAATCCGATTTGTTGGGATCAAACTCCTCCAATACTCTCTTTCGTTTACTGACCATGGCGGCAGAATATGAGGCAAGAGAGACGCGGGATCTGCGCTATATATCAGGCTGATTTGGAAGCTACGGAGACACTTAGCAAAGGAGGGCATTTCTCCAAGGAAGAGAAGAAAGTAGAGGAGGGAGGGGGGGACGACATTATATCCATCTATTTGTCTTGCACCGCGATGCAGCAGTGGGAAAATGCTTACTCTCGTCACTGGATAGCACCAGGCGGTTTGAATGAGAACAGCATGCACGAATGAATGCCAGGACGCGGGGGTCAACGGTTGTATAGTCGGGGCTCGGCAATGGTCCAAGGATGTGAATGCCCGGCGCAATGCAGGCGTCAAGACGCTGTCGTGGATGTTGCCGCTTAGAGAAAATCAAAGAAAAAAGTAGGGCGGGGGAGAAAAGGACGAAGAGGAGAAAGTCACGACTGCAGAGCAAGAAGCGATGAATGGCTGGTGAAGATGGTGTTCACGGCACTGCGTGATGGATGTGCCAATCGATGGGCAAGGTCAGGATGATGGTTAACGGATGCGCGCGTCGCCGTCGCGGACGAGCAGGTAAAGAGAGGCGACTTGCCAAGGGGTGCGTTCACGTTCACGTGCAGGGAGGCGCCAGCCGACGAGTGGACGAATGAGAGCGGCGACAGCTGGTAATCGCGCTCAGAGACGGGCCCCACAATGGTCTGCAAACGCCCTAACAAAGCCACGACCAAACAAGCGCGATCGGGCGTCAAATTGCATCCATCCAGGTCTCCAATTCGAACATCGGCTCAAGCTGTCCGGGTCGACGCGAAAACATGGCGATTCTTGCGACTCAACGTCCACGGGACAAGATTATAGAGGGATTCTGATGGGCTGATCTCATTTTGGCCGGATCGCGCGTTCTTTTCCCGACGTTTAAATTTTTTGCTTTGCCGAAGAGGCGGAATCCCGTTGTCAATTTGTGACCCAGAGGACCATGCCATTTAGATTCGAGATGAGATCGATTTCCCCGGCATTTGAGCATGCATATGACGCCATTATCGCGGCTCTGCTTGAGCTCCCCCGGCTAAGGCTGACCGTCCTGGCGGTTTTGTCCCACGGCACGGGTCTGCCACAGAAATCGGCTGGGTGGCTTTCTCATGCGCCACAGCCGCGCCAGCCACTCACCAGCCACTCACCAGCCACTCACCAGCCATCCACCAGCCACTAACCGTCTCCGCCGCAGATAGCGGAAACGACAGCTCTCGTCCCGGGAATGTCGGGCCATGTGAACTTTCGGAGCGTCAAGCAATGAAACATGAATGGGAACGACGGAACACAAGCGAGGTTACGCAAGCCGATAAGAACACGGGCTGTCGATTCCATCGGCAGTACACCGAATAGTCAAAAAACGCCGACTGAAAGACTCATCGATGGATCGATGGCTCCATAGTCCACGGCTCGTGATGCATTTTGCGCTGCAGCGTCCTGGGCCGGGTTCAATGGTCTCCGTCTGCCGATGAGACACGATGGTACGTCTGGGAGCAGACATGAGTTTGGTGTGATGAAAAGCTTGGCATTTCGCGTCGGTCCCAATCGGTCAGCCCGTGCGTTACCGGGAGTTACCAGTCCGAGCAAGAAGTAGCTACCAGACATGATAAACGACACACACGTGGTGAGTGGCTAGGTGGACAAGCTGGTACATGACCGGACATGATTGGCCATGGGACACCATTTCTCCGCGTGACGTGCCCAGACACGACGAGCAGTGTAACTCTGCTGACCGCAGAAGCGCAGAAGTGGCATTTGCAAAAAGCCAAGTTGGCATGCTGATGAATGGAGCGAATCTCTGTCAAGAAACGTCCCCGCGTCCTCTGCAAGAGGAGAAGGATCATGAGGAGTGAAGAGGGCAAAATACCACGCCTGCCCACTTGGCACACTTGCCCACGCAGATCCCTCGCAAGCAGGTAGGTACCTACCGGTAGGTACCTGAGTAGGTACCTACTTAGGTAAGTAGGTACTTGAGTACAGTGTGGTCACAAGTAATCCCGAAACTTTACTACACCAAAATTGTATGGCGTATTCTTCGCAATTACCTGAGCCCGTTGTACCTAGGTACCTCAAGTACTTAGGCGGCAACCTCCTGCCAAAAGCCCGAGAGGTCATCTCATGCTGCAGGCAGCAAGCAGCACCACTCAGCAACAACGGGCGGAAAAGAAAACGATTCACACATATTAAAGACGCTCACCTCTCCCTATTCCCTTCCTCTTCTCTTCGCTGCTTGATCTCGCCACACGGCCCTCCGTCCTCCGCCGTTTGTTATTTTATGAATCCAGCCTTCTCGCTCATCTGCCCTCTCCCCTGTCCTGTATGTGAGACCGCGCGGTGCATTTTGCAAGGCAAAAAAAGAGAGAAAACTGTATTCTTTCTCTGACGCGCACCTGTCAGTGCTGTCGAGACGAGGCGAGCCATCAAAGTGTTCACTGCTTCATCGTCTTCCTCATTTTCGTCTTCGCATTTATGCTCCAAGACAGGCTCCTCGCGCCCTACTAGTCCGGCAGTCACCTCAGTGCGGCAGGACCAAGTCTTTGCATTTCTCTGGCTGTACGAGAGAAGCGGAGAAGTCA
Source organism: Claviceps africana (assembly GCA_018360145.1). Taxonomy (NCBI): domain Eukaryota; kingdom Fungi; phylum Ascomycota; class Sordariomycetes; order Hypocreales; family Clavicipitaceae; genus Claviceps; species Claviceps africana. The sequence continues at coordinate 15,506 of SRPY01000413.1, read as the reverse complement.
TTCCGACAAAGCCTCTCGAGCTACGTGGCGATTCGTCTTTCAACCTTTTTCTTTTCTTTTTATATTCACATTGACCTGGCCTTTCAAACCCCGCCATGGACCGCTCCTCTCATGCCTCACCCCCTTCTCCTCTGAATCTGGCCTCTCCCACGCCAAACAAGTGTAAGCTGGACAGGAGCAATACGGCCGACTCGTCCATATCCGACAGCAAAGTGAGTGGAAGAGCGCTTTTCCGAACCAGACATCAGACAAGCAAAATGAACCCATGAAGATGTCAAACTAACTTTGCCTCTCACCCCTCCGCCAGCGCTCAGGCTCTCGGTCCAGCTCCTCCTTCAGCTTGAACTCATCCATGCCCTTTCCGTCCCTCCGCAAAACGTCCCCGGCCGCCGGTCTCATCAAGTCGTCTCCCACCGTTAACGTCCACACCACATGCGGTCGTCACACGGACCAACTGCTCTTTGGGGGGCCATCACTCAAGGATCTCGCACGGTCTATAAAGAAGAAGCTTTGAAGAATTGAACACGCCAGTCAAAGAAAAACAAAAGAAAAACACCATTCTTACAGACAAATCTTTTTTCTGAACATGCCACTTTTTTTTAAAAAAAAAAAAGAAAAGAAAAGAAAAAAGAAAAAAGAAAAAAAAGAAAGGGAGGGGAGAGGAAAGAAAGGAAAGGAAAGAGAAAGCATTCGTTTGTGGTTAATGCGTAACAACCAAGGACGATGACTCACGAATTTTATGATAATGAGAAATGAGACGCTTTTCTGGTTATGATGCAAAAAGGAAAGGTTACCAAGCACGTTGGACGATATGTGCGTACGCGACTCCTAGATACCGGGATGAAACAGATACCCAATATACTCCCCTTCTACGAATGTTCATCGACGAATATGCACATGTCAACCATGTTTACCTGTATAATAGACTTAATTATCGGCATGCACCCGAAATATAATGCAGTAGCTTTATTATACCACATTACACATGTGCATTTGTACGTACATGCATACATGTGTACATGGCATGACACAATTCTGGTTCTCCCCTATCCGACATCCTCCGTGTCGGTGCAGGATGAGTCAGGGACGGTATCGCAACGCTGGGGAGATTGTGTCCGACCTTACAGAGAAGTCCCCCACGGTATCAACCATGACGAAGCGGTGAATGAAGCACAAGACAGAAAGCCGGGCCTCTGTCGCGAACCACGGGCTTCGAATCTCGTCTCACGAGAAAGCCATGGTCCATCAAGGGCTGCCAAGATGTCGGACACGATTGGATACACACGGCGTTGGTTTGGTACGTCCCGGTGTCCCGGGGGATTGGTACGAAGTATGTGTATGTGCGTGCATACTACATGATATGGATGTGTGCTTTTTGGGCCAGCCGCGGGAGTGCAAGAACGAACTGATCCATTGCCTGTGGGTACACGACACCGCTCGACACGACGTTTGATGCTGGTTTTCTGGGTGATCGGATGGATTGCTGGAACGGTTGCCGTGGGATCTGTGTAGCGGGAGAGGCAATAACGGGTCGGCGGTGGATATGACGGCGTCAAGGGGAATTAAGAAAAAAAAATTAATAGAACAATTTCAATCAAGGTTAATTAAAAATTAATTTTAAAAAAACCATATGAGTGTGTCGGAAGTGTCCCCTCCCGCCTCAATCCCGCCCCGAATGCTTCCTGCGCTGTCCAACGGCTTGTTCTCCCGCCACAGACCGGGTGCCTCGTCACACGCGACTCCCCTCGGCAGAGCAAACCATCCCAAGCGCGGAGTCCTATTCTTGGTCCGGGCCAGGAATTTTCCCCATATAATACGCATCATGTACATATAACGCGGCGACCATGTTTGAGAGGAAAGGGGGGGGGGGGGGGGGGGGGGGGGGAACGTCGTAACAGACGCCCGCCGCGATAGCCGCCCCCATGGACATGACCGGGCAAGGTACCCGTTCTCGACAGGAAGACTCGGCTTCGTTTTAAAAAAAAAACCTCCCCACGGGGGGGAGGGAAATCCTGGTCGTGGAGCTCGACCGGGGCGGAGTAACGTGACAGCTCGGCTGGGAGGGCAAATTGTACGACATCGTCGCCCCGGGGGGGGGGGAGGGGAGATCGGGCGCGCAATCGACGGTGCGTCGTGGTTACACGGTCGGCGAGGTCGTCGTGGCAGTTCATGACGCGCATTGGGGCGGCATCTCGTGGTATGGTCGGGTTCGTCTGGAGGGACCTGGTGCTTTTCGCAGATGGGCGCTTTGGGGTCCTTCCCCCTCTGTCTGGCCAGGGGACGACGACGGAGGGATGGGTGGAATGGAATGGCAGAGGCAGATGGGCATGATTGCGAATGCGTTTCTTTGTTTCTTTGTTTCTCTTTGTTTTTTCCCTCTTTTTTTTTCTCTTCTTCTTCTTCTTCTTCTTCTTCTTCTTCTTCTTCTTCTTCTTCTTCTTCTTCTCTTCTTCTTCTCTTCTTCTTTTTTTTTTACGGACGGGAATGTGTCACTCCGACGCCATCGCGTACTCAACACCACGCGCCAAAACGCCCTATCCCAACACTGCAACATCCGCCCGCACGACGCTTACCCCGCCCCCAAAAAGGACAACCCATCTACCCTGCACGACCAACCGCGAACCGACGAACTCCCTTCATCGGCAAGGCAAGCGTCCCGATGAGCACGTCTTCCCTCATCATCTCATCCATCCCCCCTCATTTTATCTCGCCGCGAAAGTTCAACGTCATAAAAAACCCCCCCTCACACGGGCAGATGAAAACCCCGCGCAAGTCTCCCCCCCCCAAAAAAAGACCGCACCCCGTTTCAAGACAAGGCCTACGTTGATTATTCCTGTTTCCAGGACCGCCACTAGCGCAAATCACGTCGCCCCTCCCCCCCCCCCCCCAAAAAGGGGGATGCGAATTGCGCGGTTTTCCCGTTTCCCTATTTCGCGGGGGGGGGGCCCCCCCTCGGCATGTTTTTTTTTTTTTTTTCCCGCCGCGCCCCTCTCGTTCAGGACGACCTTGATCGTCGCTGCGTCTGAAACGTGCCGCGAACCGAAGTAGGTAGGGAAATCTGCTTGCGTGGATGGGTGCATCTTGATGGCTCCGTGTCGCGTGATGCCCATTTGGCTGGGTGGTTCGCATGAACGTGGTGGGCTTTTGGGTCCCGCTCTGCAGATGCCATGTGGTGGCGGGAAGGGAATGAGAAGAAGAAAGGGGGGGGGGGTAAAAAAAGGGAGCCTTGACGAGGGCATGTGATGACGATGACGATGACGATGACGGATGAGGGTTGTCTTTGTTGGCCTGGCATGACGAGGCATCCAGGGAGAGCCGACAACAGTCTCGGTATAAGATGCCGTGGTTGTTTTATTTTCCCTGCAGGTCATTTATTGCTTTACTATGTATGGTGTCGAATAGAGAAGTCACCAGGCACAATCGACGTTTAAGACGACACGTCGCGTTCCAGAGTGTAGGAACCAAGAAATAAAACCCAAAATAGATGTAGACATGGAAATAGAAATAGAAATAGAAATAGAAATGAAAAAGCAGCGGGCGCTTTCCCCCAAACAGGGCCCCGAGATGCGTCACTAGCCATCGACCGACGTGGCGTGCGGAAGCTCCAACACGCAATGATGCAATGCCATGGACCATCGTCCCGCGCGGCCACGTCAAAGTGCTGCTCCCTCCGGCCCCTCGGCCCTCGACCCATCTGGCCCGAGTCTCAGCATCCACCCCGATCCACTGGCCAACCAAGCGCCAGGCCGGACGGAATGCCATCAATGTTGCTCCACGCTCCTTCCTCCACCGTGCGCCGCGGCGGCCAGCAAGGACCAGCACATCAGACTAGATGAGGTGGAGACGTCGCCACCGAGAACACCAGACGGGATTGGCCGACTGCCGCCCCACCCATCAGATCAGGTCGCGTCAGGCGCACGCACGTTGTTGTTCGTGTTGCGGACGGAGTCTGGCGGCACTGCATGCGAGCTCCACGTGCGTCGCCGACCAAGAAAAGAACGGGGCGTCGCCGTGCCTTTGATTGGTCGTGGTAAGGGGAGCACATTGATGTCGTAAAAGCGGAGGAGCGCGACGCGCGCGCGCGCACAAAGACGCACACACACAAAAGAACTAGGAAGTCCCCCCACATTTTTTTTTTCCCTTCCCAAAACAAAAAATCAATATAAAAGATCCGGACTCATTCGTAAGGGTTGCCAAGGCTATGGGCCCGTGGGCTCCTCCTGTTCCTGAAAATCCGTGGCGGTAACCCACCAGTTCCAAAGGGGGAAACCCCCCTTCCCCCCCAAAAATTATCCCCAAAAAGGCCGTCTGCCCGGAGAGGTGGGACTTGGTGATCTGACGAAACATCGACATGTACATATGTACATACACATGTACATAAGTACTTTACATACCTTCTTAACCTACCTAGGTACTTACTTAACGTATATCCATACGCATCGCACATACTTAAATGTATCAGTTCAGGAGCAGGCAACAAATTGTCCTCAGCAGGGGAGCACAGGCGGCGGCCGCAGAGAGACCAAGTTTCCAGGAGCTCGTCAACCATCTGTCATTTCCCCCACACCGGATCTCGGTCGAGTTGGGGAAAGACAAAAAAGGGGAGAAGGGAGGCGAATCTTGTTCTTTTCCCCTTGTTCTCCCTTCTCGTCCTGATGGATTGTATTGGTTCGACTTCCTGCAAGAGCGGCCTCCGGCAGTCCCTACATGTCTTTTGTGCAATGAATTGTACATACTCTACACACATGCGAGCGAGCCAAAGCAGCCCAAGCACGACTCAGAAAAGCAGCATTTCAGACGCGACGTTTGCGTGGCGAGCGCGCATCCCGACGGCAGGATTCACAATCAAGCAAGCAAGCTGGTTCGAGACGGAAGCAGAAGCGCAGCATGACTCGGTCACCACCAAGCTTTTTTTGGCTCGCGGCGAGCCAGCAAGTGCGCAAACACAACTGTACAAAGCGTGTAGTGCTCGGCCTGCTGCGTACCAAGCAAGGGTCAACCAAGGGTCGACCAACAAGGGTCACATCCAGGGTTCATTGTGCTTTCCCGAGCGTCAGCTCGGCCCCCCCCCCGGTCTCCTTCTCCATGCCGCCGCAAGCAAGTGGTGGGCTTGAACCCAAGCCTCGCCCCGGAGCCTGGAGCCGGCAGCATGATCTGGAGGCTTATTCGAGAAGCCTCCTCAACGCTCTCTGCCGTGAGTGTGTAACGATGACGGCTGTGTCACTCTCTCCAGCTTGTCCAATGACCAAAAGGCGTCACCTGCCGCAAAATCCAGCCCACCGGCTCCGCGGATACGTACATGCATCATTGCATACACTACCTCTTTTCGGTAGCATGCGGTTGTAAACTATGTACGAAAGGAAAATGAGAGATGATGAACAGCATCGGCTTCCGAGATGCTGTGAGATGCTGTTATTGGACGTCGTCTCCGTCTTTGTTTCCTTGCTGCGTCGCCATCCATTGGAGCCGCCTGCCCGCCTGCCCGGACCCCTCGAATACACCCCCTTGACACAGGCGAGAGCCCTTTTTCTGTAGCGGCCAGCAAGTACATCGAGTTGAGCTGCTGAGTCGAACTGTAGATCCCGGATTTTGCTCCAGGCCCCAGCCGCGGTACGAGCTTTTGGAGCCTCAAGGAGCCTCCTATTCGGCTAGCTCGCGCCAGCCGCACCCCTTGTCATTCATGTCATCCATGCCCAGCAATCAGCAATCCCCTCTTGGCACGAGCACACAGGACCACAGGACGCATACACGCCACAGTGAACATGACGGCAGTTCAATCGGGTTAGGATCAGCAGACTGCCCACCGGCCACCGGCCACCGGCCCACCGGCAAAAGGTCGTTCTGTCTGTTCGAGGTTTTGCGTCAACGCCACGGCAAGCACGAGTGCTGTGCAGGCAAAAAGAGCAGAGCAGAGCAGAGCAGGTGGATCCTGATTCGACGCCGAGCAAAAAAAAAAAACGGCCGTGTTTTTTCTCCCCTTCTCGTTCTGTTTCGAAAGAGAACGAACGCGTGCATTGGAGTCGTCGCATGGTCGGCAAGCACAGAGACGATCTGAACCAGTGGCTCGGCTACTCAGGAAACTGCCTTTATGCTCGCATCAACAAGACATTTTCGACGCTCAGCGGAATCGTTATTCGTCTGCCGCACTTGCCGCGCGAGTATTGAATCCAGTCAGTGGCAAGCCTGTAAAATGGAAGGGAAATAGAGGCATTAGTACACACTGACATAGAACCCAGCATGGTATGTAAGTACCTACTTAGGTAGGTAGGTAGCCAACCGACTAACCACTGCAGCTGGTGTCCAATCGTGTTTGATTCCATCACTTTGATGTCAAAACGTACATAGTTCATGCCGCAATTCCAGACTAGCTGAGCAGCCAGCCAGCTATTCGCGGCCAGGCTGACCGGATCCTTCTCTCGGTTCGTTTGGCGGCACTTGTCCACCCGGAGCGCCTTTGAATCTAGTGTGAGCCACTCTGAGCCACTCTGAGCCGTTCTGAGCCCCCCTGAAGCCCTTCGCTCCGATCCCCACATCCCCCGATATTGCTGAGATTCCCCAGCGCCATATTTAGACTTTCGATGTTGGCAGAGGCGAACCCTGGCAGGCGGATGGAGCCTGGACTTTGAAGCAGTCAGCGTGGCATCTGGCCACCGTTTACCCCCATGATGCGGTCCTGGTTTCCTCTAGTGCATTGTCCGCCAAGGTATGGCCAGGAACCTTCAGAAAGTTGTGCCTGGCACGCAACACTGATGGGATGGGACAGGGGCCGCAAAGCACTTGCTAATCACAATAATAACGGACCCCGGAGTGCTTTGGCTGGATCGATCCGACAAGTGGCCCAGCCCTGGTCCGCGCCTCCGCTGAAGTTTCAATGCGGAAAGCCAGCCTGACCAGCCATCCCTGTCGTCCTGTCGTGGCTAGGGATTTGGCCAAGATGCGGATAGCGGTAGCACAAGCCCCCGATGCCGGCAGATAACAGCAGAAAAAGTCGTGCACCATCGTTTGTCGGGAGACGAGTGGGGAAAAAAAACGGCATCACGAGAGGAAAATGTGGTGGTTTGCGGCCGACTGCCTCTGCTGCTGAAGGGGCGAATGGGTGGTTCCGCCCTGTCTTTTTGCTTTCTGGCATTTTCTTTTCTTCTTCGACTTTTCTTCTTCCTTTGACATGGCCTTGACCCAACCAATGTTTCGAGCTGGAGGCGGTTCCAGAAAGAGAAGGAACGTCCAGTTGGTCGAGACCCTCCCTGTGTGGACCGAGTCATTCTCTCTTGCTCCAGGTCGTCAGGCTGCCTGCCTGTGGCTGGATTTGGCCTCTTTGTTGGAAGCACAGTGGCAGCGCCGCGCCTCTGCTTTCCTCTTACCGGGCAGTCGTGAGGGAGGACTTTGCGGCGAGCGAGCGAGCGAGCGAAGCGGCAGACTTCCATTAAGTACTTATATATGAGCACATTAAAACGATCAAGTACCTACTTGGGTACTTGGATATTTTATGGATGCACAGCGTATATACCAAGTATCTGATTTAGGTATTGCCAATGTAGGCCGGAGGGGTTGACGGCCTCGAGCCGGCAAGATCGAGCCGGCCAGCCGCTGACACATTACATTGACTTGCACTTTCGGTGTCGGCAGCAGGGGCAGCCAGACACGCCTGGACCAGACGGACCAGACGGACCAGCACGCCAGACGCTGAGCCGCGGCGCCCCTGGCCACCCGCGCCCGACAGAGTGCTTGCTTCAGGGCGTGGACACCCTGTAGGATCGGGCATGGTGCTTGCCCTGTTCAGCCAGCCAGCCAGTGCCGCTGGACATGGACGCAGCTGTTGCCCGCGCCGCGCCGCGCCATGCCGTCCACGTCCAGTCTGGTCCCATTTGAGGTGCCGCCCGGTCCGCCCGCAGCGCCAGAACTCGTCCAATCCGCCCACTGGCCAGCCCCGTCCACACCCGCCGCGCACCCACCAGTTGCCACATGCAGTCTGGTCCGGACACGCCAGACACGCCAGACACGCCAGACACGCCAGGCACGCCAGACACAACACACACGCCAGACACGCCGACACAACACACACACGCACCGCACGCACCGCACACACCACACACATGCACCCACCACACCCACCACACCCACCACGCCCACCACACACCCTCCACACACCCATCAGACACCGCCCTCCTCCCCCGTGGCTCCGTGGCCCAACCTCAAAGTCCGTCCTCCCGTCCTCCTCCCGCCGCGCTTCACTCCATCTCCATCCCCATTCCATCACCGCACACCGCACCACTCTCTTCTCGATCGCGTCTCTTTTCCCTTCTTCCTGTTCTTCTTTCCTCCGTCTTGACCCTTCCATTCCGTCTTTCCTTCTCCATCCCTCTTCTTTGCCCCTTTCGCCTTTCGCCTTTCCCCTCCGGCGCCTCCTGTCCACCAGCACGCCAAGGCCGCCTTCCGAAAATTCAGTCCCTTTGGTGCGGACCCCCTTTTCGTCGCCTGCCTCGCCTCCGAGTCCTCCTCCCCTCTCCACCGGTTGGCAGCTCATCGTGTGCCGTCTCTCTTCTTTCTCCCTGGCGTCTCTGTGTCGTCTGTCGTCTCTGTCGTCTCTGCACCTCCTTGACCGCCTCGTTGCATCGTTGCATACATCGACTCCAGAGCCTTGCATTGCCTTTTTCTTGGTCCCTTGCTTCCCACCATTTGGCCGTTCCAGGGACGTGCCATCGCCCATTCTCTCTCGAGCGTAGTGCCCTCACGCGTACTTGCTGGCCTTTCATTTCGTCCACGAATGATCGAAAAGGTCCGGAAAAACATTCAACTGGACCATAATTCTTACCTCTCGATTTCCCATCTTCTCTTGGAATTGGCTGGAAGCAATTCCTTTTTCGTCCTTCTAGAGAGCCACTCCTTCAACAAAGTCACTTGACCGATACCTCGAGATCCGACAGACAACACACAAGGCATTGTCATTTGATTCGGGCCTCGATTAAAACTGTCGTTTCCTTCTTCGAACGCTTTTTTCTCTTCGGTCGCTGGCGTCCTTTTCCCCCTTTCAATCCTACATATCCGCGGTTACTCGATCCGTCTTATACAGAAACGAGAAAAAGAACAATCCAAAAGAGGCGGTGAAAACCTGACGCCAGCCTCGAGCGATTCAAGACCCAAAAAAAATCCAAAAAATAAATAAATTCAAAAGGTACAACAGCATTTGATTTGCCAAGGGAAAAAATACAACAAAAAGGTGTGGGGTTCCTTCAAGCAAATAATTGTCGTCACTTTTTGAAGTGCTCCACGTTCTACCTATATCATGGGCTCTGCTCGCATCTTCAGTCATCTTCGGTGCCCAATCACCCAACTGCGTTTATATTTTTCAAATTTCATTGTACTAACCCCAATGTCTTAGCGATTTCTTCTATTCCGCCGCGCATTTTTCTTTCTTTCTGTTTTTTTGGGAGGAGGAGGATACCATTGAGAAACGAGCATCTGTCACGCGAGCAGGGTGACGTTCTCCAAGCGACTGAAGTGTTGTCTCAAGACAAAGAGCAATTCGAAATTCAGCCTAGTAGTGCCTGAGCGAGTGCATTATGGCTGCATTGGTTCAGACGTATTCACAACCGACCTCTTCCACTACCATGCTTCAGACACGTCCTTCGTCCAGCGGTAGCATCATGAACAACAATCAACCCAATGCCAGTCGCCAATACAGTCCCTCAAGCTCTCAGGCTCCTAGGTCAGTCTACCACGCAAATGGATCTGCAGGATATAGAGGCAGCTCAGCTCCCGCCCAGCCGTTTGCTTTTTCCAGCACGCCAAATCTCAGTCAAACACTGTCATGGCAGCAGTACGGTGGTTACAGGACAAGCTCTTCACCCTCAACGCCTACGCATCCGGTACATGACTCGAGTCAGAACCATCGTGCCGCTATGCAGAACAATGCCCAAGGATACTTGAACTCATTCGGCGTGAGCCACGGTGGCTCACGAGATGATTCGGCGATCACTCCGAGTCGCAGTCTGACGCCGACTGCACGCCCGCAGTCGTATCTATCCGTGTCCACGCAACCTTCTTTTTCGACGTCGACCAAACAAAGCGGGCCAGATCGGTATAGACGTACATCATCCACGCAGAATTCTCATCACACTCGCTCTCATAGCTCCACAATGCAATCCAGCCCTTCAATGCTTAGCCCAAGCCAAAGCTACCAGGCCAGCAGACGATACTCTACGTCGAGTCTGACTACCAATCAAGGACTTATGGCTCTAACTTCGATGGATGATCTGCAACAATACAAGAAGGCCGCTCAAGAGGAGGCCTTGAGATTGCGTCGACGCAGTGTGCATCCAATTGAGTCTTCTCGAGACAATACATCGGCCAGCCCTGTCTCGCGCGAGAGTGCAGACTCCAAACAGGTCCGTGTCATGGGACCGGAGGGTCACTCGCGCAACGCAAGCTCGGAGAGTGTGTCGTCAACACGCAGCAGCCACTCTAGGCCGTCTTCTGTAAGTTGACAGCTCATGTCTGACATTTCGATTTGGCCAATGAGTGGAATTTTTTTTAATGAAAGTCGTACGTGCTAACCGGGGGTTGTGATGCAGGCAACCAGCCGACACGTATCCGTCTCCACTGGTAACCCCTCTTTGCCTGCAAGTGATGAAACACACATCAAGAACGACCAGCAAAGGATGTTGAACATTCCATCACGAGGCTCATCGTCTGATGTCGTGAAACGAACTCACAGCCCTTCACCTCTGTCCAAGCCAGCGACGATGGCCAACGAGGCCGCGGAAGACTCAACTCCTCAAGTGGACGGCGCCACGGCGAAACTGGATTCACCAGCTGCGAAGCAATTGGCAGCCTTGAACCAAAAAGGATCAAAAGGCAGAAGCAAGACCTCTCGGTTGCGCCGCGCGTTTTCGTTTGGCAGCGCTGCCGAATTTCGAAAGGCAAGCGAGGGTGACGAAAAGTTGGAGCCATCAAAACTTCACAAGGATCCCACGCCCGAGGAAGCCTATGATGTGGAGCAAGCCCGTATTGCGGAGGCACAAGAGGCTGGTGGCATTGGCAACAGCATCTATGGAGCGAGATTCTTTGGTTCCACGGACAACCTCTCCATCTCCTCGACTGCTTCATCGGCATCCATCATGATCCGCAAAATGGGTCGTGGAATGAAGAAAAGCAGCCGTTCGCTCGTCGGTCTCTTCCGCCCGAAATCAGCCACTGGGGTTCCTGTCGCGGAGCCATTGGCCCCAGAGGCCAGCCAAGCTACTGTCTCCATGGTCACGGTGGAGGCCGAGACGCAGCGCGTCAATGTGACGGCCAATCCGCATGGAACGAACGGAGGCACTGGCTTCCCTCGACTTGAAAGAAACTCGATTGATGCTGCTCAGGCATCCGGAGCATTCGCCGGACGACCTGGGAACTCGGCTGGTGAGCAGCCAGGTGTACGCAAGAGCATCGTCGGTGGCGACAGCGAACGTGCGGAAGTACTCGCCGCCGTCAGGAAAGGAATTCTGAAACGTACGTGCACTCGAGATTCTGGCGGCCGCTCGTGATGACGAACAGCAACAACTAACTGACGATTTCTGTGTAGGACCTGGAAGTCCCGCGGTGAGACCCGGAGAAGGACCTGCTTCATCGGACCTTGTGCTTCCCAACATACCCTCCATTGCCGACTCGCCGATGTCGAGCACACCGAGCACTCCGGTCGACGACGGTCACGGTCATAAGAGGACCGGATCTATTGCCATTGGCAGTGAAGACTATTTCATGTCTGCCTTGCGCCTGCGCCAGGACAGCCAATCGGGCACGCCTCCGACTAAACGGAATGCCACGTTTTCCCCCCGCTTGATTTTCTGCGATACTTGGCCAAGTCAGGAGTACGATCGACGAGGCGAAATTGCTACTTGCAATCGTCTCACTCCACACCTCGCCCAGCAGATTAAAGAAGAGCTGAACTCGTTCAAGATGGTTCGTTCGACCCCCGTCAACTCTGTTCTCGAATGACGCATCGTTCCTGTCTCTTCTCCCTCTTCTCTGAAATGATGGTCCCCCCTGCATGATTATAAACAACGTAACTAACGGAAGCGAATGGTGACAGGAAATGGAAGTGCATGAAAACTCCAAGATTTACACGCACTTTTTTTGACGAAACCCAGTCTCGACCACGGTTACATGTCGATTCAATTCTTTCTCCATGACGGTTTCCTCCCATGGGCGCCTAGCCAGCTATGTATTCATCCATATTTTCAACGGTCGGCGTTATCAGGGACAGCATTGTAAGGTGTTGACGGCGCTTGTGCTTTCTTGTTTCTGTTTTTTTTTTCTTTGTTTCTCTTGTTGCAGCTTCTCGTTGAATCAACCAAGCCCGTCGGATGCGGAAAAAATCTCCCCAAGAATCATAATCATATGTCGTCTATATTGCGGCCACGGCTTGGTAGTGACGAATGACACAAACAAAACTAGCATCAGGCTTTGAGCAAGGCCTATTGTCGGCCCGGATCAGGCGGAGCGGATGTATGGAATGGGACGATGGCAAAGACCTGTGACATGGCACGAGTTGGACTGGTTAAGATAATGCCTGGGACGGCAATAGCGAGGAATGTGTGCGGCTTGTCGGAGAAGTTTTGAAAGGACTTTGATTTGTCGGGCTTACTACCCAACTAACTCTAGTTGACTAATGTTTTTTTGTTTGGGTTGGGGAGAACTTGTCTCTACTCTGAAGTGGGAGGATAGATGGTTAGGCACATTATTCCAGCGGCAAAATACATTGTTGAATGGTACTGCTGGAGTCCATGGGTTGGAGAGCGAGGGCGAGGGCGAGGCGCGGATTGTGTGTGGTGGCGATGTGGCCAGCAGCTGCCGAGTGAGTGCATCGTTGTCCATGCGCAGCAGGCCGCAAGTAAATCTCCCATGTTTTGCGCCAAAATTGTATGGCAAAATGTTCGCAAGGTACTTGGGTATTTTGTGCGACGGTGGTTTCTGGTCCGTGGTCGTTGGTCTCCGCTTTTTCTTTCCCACATGCACCCACTTCCGAGTGCCTTTTGCGCCTCTGCCTCCTCTTTCTCTCTCTCTCTCTTTTTTTTTTTTTTTTTTTTTTTTTTTTTTTTTGCCCACTTTTGGTCGCCTTCCGAGGCTGCCCACCGTCACCATCGCCAAATCACAAAAAATCTGGGCACGGAACTGGCTGGTTTATCGTCGCCCCTCTCTATGCGACTCGGCCGTGTCCGGTTTCCGCAAAGCTGCCTGTTCTCTTCCCTTGGGCCAGCGACGAGCACGCGCGTGTTCTGCGCGAGACGATTCGGAAGGATGACGACGGCGGAGGCAGAAGCAGGAGCGGAAATGAGGCGGGATGCGCCAGTGCCGGTGCCGGTGCCGGTGCCGGTGTCGGGATCCGCGGCGACGCAGGCGGCGACACGTACCAAGTTGCACGGGAGAGCATTCTACGAGAGCATCGGGAGCCCTAAATATGTGCTGGCACCCATGGTCGACCAGTCGGAGTTTGTACGTTTTGATTTGAAGCCATCCGAGTCTCGTTTTGTTTCCCTTGTATTGATTTCTTGCAGGCATGGCGGATGCTCACACGGTCTTTCCTCACCGAAGACGAGAAGAAGAAGATGCTCGCCTACACACCCATGCTCCACGCCCGCCTCTTCTCGCAAGACAACAAGTACCGCAAGGCGCATTTTCAGGCCGTCAGGCCGGACTCGAACGAACCGTGGCTCGACGGGAACCCCTCGATCGATCGGCCGCTCTTCGTCCAGTTCTGCGCCAACGACCCCGAAACGCTTCTCTCGGCCGCCCAGCACGTGGCGCCGTATTGCGACGCCGTCGACCTGAACCTGGGCTGTCCCCAGGGCATCGCTCGCAAGGGCCACTACGGAGCCTTCTTGCAGGAGGACCAGGCGTTGATCTTCCGCCTGATCAACACTCTGCACAAGGAGCTGCCGGTTCCCGTGACGGCCAAGATTCGCATCCTGGATACCAAGGAAGCCACGTTGGCGTACGCGCAGAACGTCCTCCGAGCCGGGGCGTCCATCTTGACGGTGCACGGAAGGCGGAGAGATCAAAAGGGTCATCTGACGGGCGTGGCGGACTGGAAGGTGCTTCGCTTCCTGCGGGAGAGCCTGCCGCGCGAGACGGTGCTCTTTGCCAACGGGAACATCCTGCAAGGGGGTGACATGGACGAGTGCCTCGCCGCGACGGGCGCCGACGGCGTCATGAGCGCCGAGGGAAATCTCAGCGACCCGGCGCTCTTTGCGACGCCGCCACCCCCGGGACAGGAGGGCAGGGAGTACTGGCGCGGCAGGGACGGCAGGGGGGGCTGGCGAGTGGACGCCATCACCAGGCGGTATCTGGACATCCTGCACAAGTACGCGCTGGGCCGTGAGCCGCCGTCGCGGCGGCCGCTGTTCGTCCCCGGCGACGACACGGCCTGGATGGAGGAGGACAGCCAACAGGCAGACGCCGAGTCGGACGAGCCCGCCAGAAAGCGACGCAAAAAGGACGGCAACGGCAACGGCAACGGCAACGGCGCCAGCTCGAGGAAACGCGACGACCCGTCGCCCAACCTGTCGGCCATTCAGCCGCATCTATTCCACCTCCTGCGCCACCTGGTCAGCAGACACACCGACGCCAGGGACATGCTCGGGCGGAGCCGCTACGACGGCATCGACGGGTACGAGCGACTCCTGCAGGCCGTGGAGCTTAAGGTCGCGCAGGGCCTGCTGGAGTACCGAGACACGGGCGGCAGGAGCTTCGAGGACGAGCTCGCCCAGCTGGGCGACGCGCGCGACCAAGACCACCTGGACGAGGGCGAGAGCTCGAGGGCGGCGGTCCGCAAATGCAAGCGGCCGTGGTGGGTTGCGCAGCCCATCATCCGGCCGTTGCCCAAGGAGGCGCTGGCCAAGGGGGCCGTCCAGCCGAGGAGGAAGGAGTTGAAGGCACAGGCCGTGGCATCGGGGGGGGTTGCCTCGAGCCGGCGGCGCCATGACAAGACGACGGATCATGGCACGGGCAGGGAGCGCGCGGGCGTTGAGATGAAGGACGAGGTCGCCTCGAGGGATGCACTCGTCTCGGGGTAGACGAGACGAAGGGGGGGGGGGGGGGGGGGGGGGGGGGGGGGGGGGGGGGGTACGGGCCGCAGCTAGACTAGAGAAACTCGTGCAGACGTGACGTGACCCTCTTGCCGCCGTGGTGTCCTCGATGAATGGTTCTCGTGGCTTGGGAGAGGGACTGGTATGGGCCGTGTGCTGTCGGTGTTTGGGAGGAGTAGATTGGATTTGCGTCGTGCTGGACCGAGTACTGCCATTGGATACTCTCTGTTATTCTTGCCTTTCCTCACCACCATCACCTCCATCACCTCCATCACCACCATCACCACCATCACCACCATCACCACCATCACCACCATCACCACCATCACCACCATCACCACCACGTTCCCCTCTCCCTCCCAAAAAAACCCCAACCATCATCCCCAACCCCCCAACCCCAGAAACAACCCCATTCACAACCACCCCCCCGCCCCCCCC